>MJUU01013969.1:0-36462 GCA_002080025.1 Modiolus philippinarum | reverse complement strand
TGTGAATCTATTAACAATTTTACGTTGATTGCGTTTTGAATTTTCAAAACACATATTTATTTTTACATTCAAAATAACATTTCCATACCATTCAAGATGATATGATAGGGTTATGTTTCAATTGCAACGGCCTTACCGAGTTTTATGTCAGTATGTGTTTTTTGACTTGGTATTAGCTCTTGTACATGTAAAAGTACGATCTATTTCGCAAAATTTTGTTCATTTTTCAAAAGGTTAGGTTTAAAAGTGAATTTAGGTGTTTTTAAGGAATCGTCTTGTGAATGTTAAGAATGGTGCATCGAAATAACAATGTCGTAGAGATCGAATTTGGTCACATTTTATTTATTGTGGTAAAATGGGGTTAAAGGTCATTTCCTAAAATTTAGAAAAATCTCACGCAACTTAAAGTTGGCGTCATTTTACCAACAGAACCCTCACGGGATTTAAAAAGAATAATGTTTATTTTATGCAGACAGTTCATTGTTTTGGTTTTTTTTTTTTTTTTTTTTTTAATGATTTGTCATTTATCTTCATTAAACAAGTTTCACGGTTATGATTTGTTTTTTGAGGTGTGCAATTCTAAATAATTGCACCTGAAATATATAAAAGTATGAATAGTAATTAATCCATTGTTTGAAGGAAACCTTGAATCGAATTTTAAAGCCTACCTATTCACAATTTGATAAAATCTCAACAAAATAAATAACATTTTTCTTTTTGGTATGACTTAAGTTAATTTCTATGAAAAACAAGTACAAGCATAAAACTTAATAAAACCAATAAAACTTGATCAAAACCCTATGATATTGTCTAAATGGATAGCGAAATCTAAATTAACATTTGAAAACATTAATATGTACATTAAAATTCGAAATTCGACCGATATAAAATCTTCAACAAATCCAAATATACTCAACAAAAAAAGTTTAGCAACACATTTTCAACCATTTTAAATTTTAACAAAAATGCTTAAATGCTGATTAATCCTGATCTTGGCTAAAAATAACCGATATTTGCTTTTACTCAACCATAAAAAATTCTTCATTTTGTCAGATTGGGTGTAAGAGATACCCAATTCAAATTATGGTCCGAAAATTAACATGCACTTTTTTCCCGAAGGCGATTTTCATCTTTTGCAAAAAAGTGCAAAGATCACTTCGTGATCACCTTAACGTAATCAGTTCTGGTAATCCAAAACATTTTGTTGGCTTTCGTTGCATAAAAATGAAAAATCTGGCATTTTTGCATATCCCCCCTTTTTCAATGTTTTTCTTTTGGGGTCGGGTTAGCTAAAAATTAATGCAATATTCAAAATTTATGGACAGACGTAATGCTAACGATAAGTCAAACTCAAATCCAGCTCAGAAATGTAAAATTGAGATTTGGTAACCTGAAAAATAGACCCTTTTTATCATACCAATTGTTGCTAAACTTTTTGTGTTCAGTATAATTTGATAAAAATTTGATAAGACTTGTTCTGCCATGTTATTTTACCTTCACATTGATTAGAGTTGTCGTGCTTCGTACGGAGTCCAGATTTATCAAGCAATGGAAATCTCAGATTAACGTAAAATTTTGAGGTTTTTACGCAAATCCAATGCTTTTATTTGTTTATTTCTCTGTTATGACAGATATGACACCCATGATTTTTGGCACATATGTACAACTGATAGTTGTCTTTAAGTTTAAAACAAAATATTTCGAAAATTCAGGTAAGTAATAGACAAAAGAAGGGAAACGGGGAATGTGTCAAAGAGACAACGACCCAAAGGGGAGTAATAACAACTCAAAGCCACCATAAGATCTTCAATGAACGGTGAGGAAACCTCACACCCAACGGCAGGTCGGAGTCGGTCCCTAAATAAAGAGTAATCAAGTTCAGCGAAATAAACATACATAAACTTGAAATCACAAAAGACTACTAGCAGTTTACTGACATGCCGGCTCCAGACCCATTACCAACTGATAAATTAAGTTATGTACCCTGAGTATACAGCTTTCACCAAGATCCCTTCCTGTGAGGATTCAGTTGGCATAATGATTTCATGCATATACCGGAATACATAACCCGTGTCCACGCAATACAGATTTTAGAAATTTAGAATGTGTTTAGTTAAAATGCAAACACCCTATCAAAAAATCAATGTTAACACCAAAGAAGGCCATACGTAATGACTTGACGACAAAACCGTAATTATAAGGGTACAACGGCAGTAGAATACCGAAGGAACAAGGGAAGCGAAGACCACAAAAATCGAAATCTAAAGACATGGCAAAAACGGCAGAGAAAAACAAGGACAATACAAGGACGTTAGAGAGCTACAACGCACGGAAATAAAAAGACGACATTAAAAACTAAGACACTCATAGTGTGAATTATGAATTAGACGATTTAATGGTTTTATAAAATTGTTAGGCGAGTTAAAGTATTTTTTATTCTTAAATAAAACATTACCGTAAAATAAGGGATGTGAAATACCAACCTTATTAGATGTTTACAGGTTGCATTGTATTTATGAACTAAGTCTTTATATCGGTGATAGAATTCAGTAAAGGTTTTAACCAGTTTATGATAACGAAAACCCTGATGTAATAGTTTGTCAGTCATGAAAAGAATCCGTTAATTAAAATCGCAAACGTTATTACATACTCGAACAAATCGAACAAATTGAGATATGTAAACACCATATGATGACGCTAATGGAACATCGCCATCCAGAAATGGATAATTAACTATGGGAAAAGAAAAATTTACCATTCGTTACATCAAAACTGATGTCTAGGAACGGACAATGATGATTATTAGAATTGACTTTATTCAAAGTAAGTTATTTAGGGTAGATGTCCTTATAATACGTATTGAAGTCGTCATTATTTAAAGTTAAAATATCAGCCTAATATCGGAAAGTGTTGTTAAATTTTTCAATTAAATGCTGTTTAGATGGGTCTTTGCTGATTTTGGTCATAAACTGAGATTCGTAGCAGTACAAAAAGAGGTCCGCTATAAGTGGTGCACAATTGATACCCATAGGAATTTCTATGACCTGGCGATAAATAGAGTTACCGAAACGAATGAATATATTGTCAAGTAAAAATTTGCTTTCAACGAAAATGACCTTAATTCATGAACCTTTTTATTCCAAACTTAAGATCGACAAATTATAAAAATCAATGAATAATAAGTCACATTCTAGTTAGCAAAACGATATCTGAGGTCTCGACTTTCACAAAAATAGCTTCTTATCATGATATCAGAAACTCCTACTAATTTCTATAAATTTAAAGATACTATATCTAAAGCTCTGCTATATGGCACCCCATAAAAATAAGAAATTACAAAAATCGTGACCACAGAAACTTTCTACGACAATGAAAAATATAAAATTTAATAATCATGCCAGCCTATAAAACAAACATTAGCCGTGTGTTATTCCGTTAACCCAAACTCGCAAACTAAGCGTCTTTTTGGACATTGGGCACCCTACAATATGGAGCTGCAAATTTTCAAAATGATGGACCTTTAAAACAAAATGCTAACTTTAGTTGTTGAATGAAGAAAAAAGACAAATCATTATAAAAAGTAAAACACGCGAACTATCACAATGGAATTAGTAATGAATATTCCAGTTTTGTTGCAGGTTTATTGGTGAAATGAAGCTAAGTTGGATTTATTTTTTTTAAATTTCAGGAACTGACCATTGAACCCATTTAAAATAAAATTTGACCATAGCCGATGCGTCATGCGTCTTTCTTTCCAAAACATGAATAATGTGGGCGTGTGTTATTACGTTAATCTAAAAATCGGGAAAATCGTCTCTGTATATTGTGATAGCTAATCTGGTTCAAAGCAACATGAAGAATAGTCATATTTTGGCATCGATATATTTAACCGATCACTTTTGAATCTTAAATTGCCTTCTCTGCAAAGTAAAATACATAAAATATAAAAGCATTCAGATAATAATACGTTGTTCAATCTATACATTCACTGCAATAATCTAAATAAGAAGTCAAAAATAATAACAGTGGCATCGACTCAGTGGTAATAAATAACAGAATACCGAAGTAACTGTGAATTTACTTTCGGCAAATGGCCATTTCGACAACTAATGTATGTTCAGTGCAGATAAAACAAAACATAGGAAATCCGGGAATGAAAAGATGCATAACAACTGACAGAGAACAAAAAATCAAAAGTATCACAACTGAAAGCCAAAAACAGTTTACAACAGAGCTTACCACGAGGTTTAAGCATTTTTTAAAATTTAGATATTGATAATTCTAATACGAGACTTTCGAGATTGGAACTGTCGTGCAATTGAAGGAGGAAATGATCTCCTCAAATACCAGTGAGAAGGATTACTGAATTCCTGACCAATTGAAATAAATGTATGTACCACCTAAAAACAAACTATTTATGAAATTGAAGTGTACTTATAATTTGTCCGACATGACAATTATTGATCTAAAAACAATTAACCTGAAGCGCTACAAATAGATTAAATATATATTACCCTTAGGGGACGTCCATTTAATAGTATCTTTAATTAATTTGTCTTCAATTATTTGAAGATAGGTATAATTATCTGAATATATGGTAATTTGGTGTAAAATAAAAGACAACACATTGAAAATGGATCAAAGAATTTTTGCTGCTTAACAGGGCGTATGAAATTTGCGCCGATTTTATCAATTTCAAATTTTTCATTTGCGCCGATTTCATTTTTTCATTTGCGCCGATTTTGCTTTTTTATATGAAACAAGTGAATTACATGTACTATGCATTAAAAGATGACAATTGGTTAAAACTGGAAATAACCATTGTTTTAACATCGAATTAAAAATGTATTAATGTCTCATTTAAAATATACTTCATTTTCGGCATTTTGTTACTTTTTTACATTAATTCTATTTTTGAAATGGCGAAAGCTGAAAATTCCAAGATAAAAATTGGAGCTTAAAAGTTGAGATTTTAAAAAAGCTATGAAAGACTTATATCAAATTCTTCAATACCTTGAAAGTATTGGTTTAATTTGGCTATAAACAGTGAAGTATGGTACTGTACCTTACTGATACCATTTGAGTGCCAATACGTCTTGTTAAGAGAGAGCCACTACAGATTCTGTTGGTATAAATACACTTGAATTCATATTTTTTTATTCCATTTTCATCAAACTTTGAGCTTTATTTTTAATCCGTGTAAGCTTTTTGCATAAGCAATTTCTTTTTTAATTTCATCACTATAGTGTGAACAAATGAAAAAAAATAGCTGAATCTGACACGAAATCAACAAGTAAAAAACGGGCGCAAATAAAGAAATAATCGGCACAAATACAATGAAAAAAAAATAATCGGCGCAAATGAAAGAAAAAATCGATGCAAATGCAAAACGCCGGATGGTTAGCTCAAGGAGACTAGTTTGATGGTAAAACAACATAATACCGAAGTTACTGTCAATTTAACGAAAAACGTGTAAAAAGCAGATAGAGAACAAATAACCAACAAGTTAAAACACTATTGAACTATGGAATGATTTCAAACTTAAAACTTTGCGAGAGTATTGAAAAGAATCATCATGGACAGTATACGCGTAAAAAAATCTTGAGACCACAGCATATAGAACGGATTCGTGCAGAATACTTCCCGATATCCACTGTATACAAAGAATGTAAGTGACATTCAAGTTTGTCTTGATTTTGTGTATTAATTTCTAGAATATTTAACAAGCCTGTATCGCTCAGTTAACAGAATGCTTATCAGTAATGCTTTGATACAAAGGATTCAGTCTGTCTACTTTCAAGCGAGGTCAACCCCTATACATCCTGCATTCACTAAACTTGAACATATGTTAGTCTTATTGCTCAGAAAATGGAATTATTTCCTTTATTTCAAATCAAAGTGGATTTACGCCAATAAAAGGTAACTGAATACCAATATAATTGAATTCCTTTCAATTATGAAAAATGAATCTAAGTGGATATTGCAAAAGTAAAGCTCGAATGTGGCTATGTCTAAATTCAAAAATTTACGCGATCAACCGGTATCTCAAGATAGTTGAATAATTAATGAATACATTATATGTAATTATCGATATTTCTTTTAATAAAAAAAATATTTTGAATAAATACTGAGCTGTTAATTAAAATAGGGATAAAACTTGGAAAAGCTTACTTAATTACCAGACTGCAAAAAACAAAAAAATATAGTGCTTATCAAATATTATTAAGTAACGAAGTCAGTGTTCATCGAGATTTTCTTTTTGACCATTATTATCCCCTCGCCCAAGAGAGTTGGGGAGGGGATATAGCATCTCACCCGTCCGTCTTACCGTCCGTCCGTCTCACCTCAGGTTAAAGTTCGTTAAGGTTCATATCTGAGAATCTACATATGGCACATCAATCAACTTTGGTCATTGGATGCGTCGTGGAGAGTGATGCTGCTTCAGATTATAATTGGGTCACTCTGATCTACATTTTATACTTGACTGACATTGGTTAAAGTTTCCATTTATGTATATATCTGAGAAACTACATGTTACACATCAATGATCTTAATGTTTCATTGGATTTTCCATCAACATTCATACATTTTTAGATTATATTGGGTTTATTATTTGACTGCTCCCACTTCTAGTTTGTCTTTGTTTCAGATATCATGCAAATTCAGCTGCAACGCCTGACAGATACATTTGATAATAAGATATTAAACAATGAGGAGGGAAAAAGTAATGGAATAAGTCGGTTGCCCTGACAGTAAAATTAGAGGCAAGGGAAATAAAAACCAATGCGTAAGGTTCTGAAAGTAAGTGAGAACCGAACCGTCAATCCATTTGAACAATCCAAGGACAATGGCAATATCAGAATAAAGGGCTACGCCTAGCGCAGCATAATACGACCGCAGCATGTCGACCTATGAAATTTGAACAAGTGTAAACTAAAATGAATGTGGACACAGTAATTTGCTGGACACAACAAGGACCTTGACATATAAATTAACTGGACACAAACTAGTGAAAATAAAAATTAGCCCTTTTAATCCCTTATTACTAGGATATTGTAAGAGCTAAGAAATTCTGTTGACTACCATCAAGAGAAATCCAAAGAAAAAAGTCCAATGAAATAAAGATTTCACATATTTTGAAATATTGCAATTTGGCCCCTTTTACCCATTATAGCTTGGAAATGGTAAGAGTTACGCCAAATCCGTTGATACAACAATGAAAGCCTACAATGAGAGGAATCAAAAGAAAAAAATCCCATTGAAATCGGATGAAAAATAAAAATTTTAGGTAATGCGCATGTTTGCATTTTTGCCCCGTTGGGCACCTCATATCTTGGAAAAGAAACAAGTTAATTTTTCATAAGGAATCCACTGCAAAAAACAGCATCTAAATCGGACTAAAAAAAAAATAAAATTTTTGAAATTCGCCCCTTATCTCGTGAACGGTACTTGCCACGTGAAATCCGTTGGCATACTATTGATTGGAAATTTCCTCAGGAGAACACTGAAAGATACTCCATCAAAATCCGATAAATAATAAAATATGTAAAAAACATCAAATTTAACCCTTTTTTGGCCCCTTTTTAAAAAGGGTGGGGCCACAATGACCAAAACTATGCCAAGCCTTTCTTTTGTGCCAAGGAATATTGTGTTAAAATTTCATAAGGATTGGTCAACTGAAACTTAAAGTTATTGACCAAAAACAAAACAAAAAGACGACAACGACGACGACAGCACCATACCATTATACGACCGCAAAAGTTTTTGCGGTCGTATAAAAAAACAAAGAAACAGACACAACATAAGTACGACACAGAAAGAAAAATGAAGACACACACACGAAGATAAACAACACGGACCAAATAAAAACCATGGATGAGATCAGGTGCACCGGTATAGTAAGCATCTCCTGCTTCTTATAAAATCATAAAATCATTTATCAATAGTTTTAAGGAGATAATGAATTTGTTTTTCCTATAAGGTCAAATGTTAAGCTATGTTCAAATGGGATATCTTTGATAAGGACCTGATATGCATCACCATGTTAAATTTCTTTCCATTTGTTTCTAGATTTAAGGTGAAAGGTCCCCTTTACAGTTCAATGTTAAACCTATGGGAATTTCATGTTAAATCTCCGGCCTAACCGGCTTGTTGGTTCTTTACCAAACTTCGTTTGCAGATAACTGGTTCATTTATGCATACAAGGCCACCAAGTAGCGTCGATTAATGAATCAGAAATGTATGATAAACAATATATAAAAACCGGCAAATCATTCAAACAGACCGCACTTATGTCCCAGAAAACATCCAACTACCTCAAGATTTTCAAGAGTTTTTCTGCAAAATCACTAAATTTGTTGATATTAACATAAAAATGGTAGTCATTACTTCGGTGCTGACTCGAAAGCCGGTTCTATTTGGAACCTTACAATATCTAAATTTTTGAAAATTTTGTTGAGAACTTAGGAGTATTTCCCTCATGCAAAGCTCTGTCCTTAGCTAATTTTGGCTTTACATTTAGATCATAGAACCTAAATTCACAGTAACTTCGTTATTTAGTTATTTGTTACCACTGGGTCGATGCCACTGCTGGTGGACTGTTAGTCCCCGAGGGTATTCACCAGCCCAGTAGTCAGTACTTCGGTGCAGACCCGAAAGCCGATTGTATTTGGAACCTTACAATATCTAAATTTTTGTAAATTTTGTTGAAAACTAAGGAGTATCTCCCTCGTGCAAAGCTCTGTCCTTAGCCGATTTTGGCTTTACATTTAGATCATATTGGTTATTTGTTCTCTATCAGCTTTAAACATTTTGAGTTTTTGGTTTTCCAAACGTTTAGATAATATCTGCACTGGCGAGACATAAGTTGTCGAAATGAGCATATGCAGAACCTAAATTCACAGTAACTTCGTTATTTAGTTATTGGTTATTTGTTCTCTATCAGTTTTTATACATCTTTGATTTTATGGTCTCCCAGTGTTTAGATTTTATCTTCACTGAAGAGACATAAGTTGTCGAAATGCGCATATGCAGAATTTAAATTCACAGTTACTTCGGTATTTAGTCATTTGTTACCGCTGGGTCGATGCCACTGCTGGTGGGTTGTTAGTACCCGAAGGAATTCACCAGCCCAGTAGTTATTACTTCGGTACTGATTCGAAAGCCGATTCTATTTGGAACCTTACAATATCTAGTTTTTTGATTTGGTGAACATTAACGAGTATCTCCCTCATGCAAAGCTCTGTCCTAAGCTGATTTTGGCTTTACATTTAGATCATATTGGTTATTTGCTCTCTATCAGTTTTTAAACATCTTTGAAAATATGTTATTCCAAGCGTTAAGATTTTATCTGCGCTGAAGAGACATAAGTTGTAGATATGCTCATATCCAGAATTTAAATTCACAGTAACATCGGTATTTAGTCATTTGTCTACTTTCAATGAGCAATAGATACATTTTTATTAATACCCATCCCTATTCATCCTACATTCACTAAACTTGGACATATGTTAATCTTATTGCTCAAATAAGTGGGATTTCGTCGATATCTCCGTTAATTCAAAATGAAAGTCGATTTGGTAACTGAATACTCATAAACACGAATCATTTTCATTGTAAAAATGAAACTTAGTGAATATTAGAAAAATAAAGCTCGAAAGTGACTATGCCTATGTTCAAATATTGGCGCGACAAGCCTTTATCTTAAGATAGTTGAACAATAACTTAATATGTACTTACAGATACTTCTCTTGGTTTAAAATTATTCTGCAAAAAAGTTTTATTAAAAAAAGTTACTTAATTACCGGTTTGCACAAAAATAAAAAGATAATGCTTATGAAATATAATAAAATAACGAAATAGTATCTCAATGTATATCGTGCTTTTCTTTTTTTACCATATTTTTGTTTGTTTCAGGTACCTCGGCAAACGAATTGGGAAATGGGAATTCCAGAATGAAGACTCCAAAATCAGTTATCATCTTAATGCAGCATCTGATTTGATAATAGGATATTAAACAATGTGGTGGTGACAAAGTAATGCAATTATTCAGTTGCCCTGACAGCAAGATTTAGAAGTCAAATAATATTTGTTAATTTCATCCCTCAAGAAATTATATGGCCGTCACCATAACACCATTGAAAGATATGAGGTGTCGGTATCCCAAATGAAAGCGGACATTTTCAGCTAAATTCATGTCTTCCCGGATTTGACTACCGATTTTGACATTTTCCTAAATTGACTCACTTACAGTGTGACGGGTGCTGTCAACAGAACAGGACATGCTTACTCTTCCAGACCACCTGATGTCGCTCTCGATTTTTATGGGAGTTCACATTGTTAGTGCTTTAGTTTTTTGTGTTGTCTCGTATATCTTACTGTTTAACTTTAGTTTTGTCTTCGTAATTGATGTTTGTTGTTCAGGTTTGTCCTTGTCAATGTTTGAATACTAAAGTTATAACTAAAACTTTCCAAAATTTTAACATGGTACTTTTTGAGGATTAGAGAAGTAACCCGTACCATAGATTTCTAATTGGTTATGTCTTAGGGTTAGAAATCAGCTATCAGACAGATCTTTCAAAAACATATTTTCCTCACTCACCTTGTGACGGGTGCTGTTAACAGAGCAGGACATGCTTACCCTTCAGGAGCACCTGATGTCACTCTCAATTCACTGCAGTTCACACTGTGAGTGCCTTGTTTTTGAGTGTTGTGTTTTCTATATCTGTACTTTGAATCTGTCTAACGTCATTGTTTTCTGTGTCCTCGTTTTTGGCCATGTCTTTGGACTTCGATTTTTGTGAATTCCAGTCCTTTGTTCCTTCGGTATTCTACTGCCGTTGTTTCAATGGTAATAATAATCAATACATGTGTTCTGTAAATCATCCATCAATAGCTTTACAGGACATAATGAGTATTTTTCCCATTATGTCCAATGTAAAGCATACATGTATGTTTTCATATGTTTTCAAATGTGCAATCTTTTATACGGACCGGATATGCAACACCTTGTAAAGTGTCGTTCAACTTTTTTCTGGATCTAAGAGCAGACGATAAAAATGTTTTTTCCATATGCTGAAATTTTAAACTTTGTTCCGTGCCTCTAAGAACTGAAACGAAATGAGTAAACTTTGTGTTTTCACCTCCAAACATCATTCCTGATATTGTGTTCGGGCATTTGTCGATAAAGAGATTTGATTGGCTTTCGGGCGGGGGGTTTTGGGGGGTAAAATCTATATTACGAATTTATTTTCTGTACGAACTTTTGTGCACAAATATTGTTTTCAATTTAGACAAATATCGAATATAGAATAAACCTTCAGCAATGATGAAAGAGGTTCCAGTCAAAAGGGGTTCCAGGTATTTTTTGTATTTCTTTGTTTTGTTTTTACTTTTTTTTCCTTTCTTTCTTTCAACTTTTTTCTTAATTCTGAAAGAAATATATTTTGTTTTCTGAATAAGGGGACTCTAATTTCCGAACTCTCTGCATCGGCCAATGAATACCTTTCAATACAATAACGTACTTCCAGTTTTCACAGTCCACACACCGCAAACAATAGTCATTATTGAAAATTCTAATATGGGAACAATGGAAACCATGACGACCAGCCATATGAAAATCTTCAATAACATATGAGCGACTTCACAACAGTTTTTACGCTGAAACAGACGACGTCATAATATGTTTTGCGCACAAAAACGTCAGTAAATCGTATGCAATGGCTGTCCTTACCGTGTACACTATAGGTCCGCGAAGATAATTAAATGTCATATTAGAATCGAAATAATTCATGTTCGCCGGTGGTTTGTAGTCGATTTACATATGGGTGTCCATTATTTTCGTTTATTTTACCCCTCGCTCCGCTACGCTACGCTCTGGGTAAAATATTAACGAAAATAATGGCCACCCATATGTAAATCTCCAACAAACCACCGGCGCCCATGAATTATCTCTTAAACAAAATACCCTCGGGGAGTGATAGTTTACCAGCAGTGGCATCGACATTCGTGTTAATAGATAACAACATGCCGAAGTTACTGTAAATTTCTGCATATTGTTATTTCGACAACTAATGTCTCTTCAGTGCAAATAAAATCAAAACCTTGGAAATCCAGGAATCAAACAATAAATGATATTAAATTTATGTGAACTTCCGTGTAAAGTAATTTTTCGACGGATAGTTAACACGTGGCCTTTTAGGCAATATTATGAAAAGGTACGAACATATGTTATCTCTTATTTATTCTTTTAAAAGGACAAAGCAGAAATTTTATTCATGTTACAAGGAAAGATTTATTTTAGGGTTAGGTTAAAAGTAAACGAAAATTGATAACAGAAATAACAATGAAACTTGCACATTTTGCTGGATGCTCTTATTTATATTTTGGAAAGTATCAGGTCATGTTTTACAGTGACCCGCAAAAAAACAGAAACTTTTGGTTTCCAATAAAAATAGCAAACTTTCATAAAACTCGAATGTGTTGTTGGATATTAAGAAAACAGACCCCTTTCAATTTGATGAAAATGTATAGAAATTTCAGAAGAATAGGTTTTCGAGTGATACTCAAACAGTTTTAATTCATTTAAATCAAACTTTCGATAATTTGTTGAGTATTACACAAATGTGGACCAAAAGAGATGTATTGCAAATCGATGCTTGGCCGCTAAAATTGTTGTGATAAAGAAAACTATCTGACAAGAAAAACTCAACATGCTCACTAGATTGCCAATTACTAATAGATACTGACAACCAGCATGCTTTTAGAACTTAAGCATAAGGTCGTGGACAAAACGCATAATCAGACTGACATATACTACCTATAAGACCAACCCACATACCAAATATCACTGACCTACCATGCATAGATCTAGCTGCGGGACCGTAGTTCTTATGGTCCTTTTGCTAATTTTTTGATAGTTGCGGACAATAGAGCTACGGATTTACCCCTATATAAAACTTGCGACTCTTGCGACACGAATTTTGTCGCACGTTTTTGGGAGTTATTTGACAACCGGACGCCAAGTACGCCTATCGAAGTGTGTTTATTTCGTTTCCTTCCATATTTTTCTAATACTTACAACATTTAATTATGCAAGGTGAGCCATTATTTTCTATTTATAAAGGAAATTGTCCAAATATAAACGTAATCCCGCCTACTTCAGTTGCATTTTGAACATCGCAGTCACGTGACATTTCGAGAGGCGGCAATAAAAGCCAGATCATGTCCGGAACGGATATTTCAAAATTCATTAAGAATATTTCTTAAATGCAGATGAATTAATTATTTGCATTCAAAAAGCTTTGCAAAAGTGATAAATGCTGCTATTCAAATCAGAGATCGACAAAATATTTACTTTAGGATATCCGTTCCGGATACGATTTGCATTTAGTCCCGCCTCCCGAAAAGTCTCGTTCCCAATGAGATTGATGTCAGCAAGATGACCGAAGGCGGTTTGACCCCAACAATGACGTTTGTTATGATAATGAGCAGGAAATGAATATTTATTGGTAAATAAATATGGAAGGTTGCGGATAAACATTTAAAGAAACGAAATACATAAATGAGACTGCCTCTGTTTGGCGTCCGGTTGTCAAAAAACGTGCGACAAAATTCGTGTCGCAAAATCGCAAGTTTTATATAGGGGAAAATCCGTAGCTCTATGGTCCGCCAAATCAGAAAAAAATAAAAGGACCTATAGAGCTACGGTTCCGCAGTTAGCATAGATCATGAAAACGCAAACATGCTCGCTACACAATATGAAATTAGGTTCATAGACATAAGTAATATGACTGACATTTACTATCCTAGATCAAAACGAATATCATTGAACCAGAGTTATCGAGAAAATACAAAAAAAATCCAAAGTTGCATGAAAATACAGTAAATTTCGATGTGCTGTACACGTGTTTCAAGGAGTAATCTCTCATCGGCAGCATTAAAATAAAAAATATGGAAAGCCATAATCCAAAAGAAGTTCAAAAAGAAGTATTCCGTATTAAAAAAAAAACATCGAAATAGGAGGCAAAATCCAGTACCAATGACATCTGCCGAGTGCCATACACGGAATGAAGCCTCAATATTTTTAATTGGTCAGAATTTTGATAAAAACAGTAAATTTCTGTAAATAAATTTATATATAGTCAAAATGAAACTGCCATAACATGTTCACTAGACCATGAAATTGAGGTCAAGGACAAAACTCATATTACAGACTGCCATGTACTATCTAAGAGCAACCTACATACAAATATCACTGACACACCACATACAGTTACTTAGAAACTGAACTAATCACAAAAATTTGACATGCTCACTAAACAGCGAAACTGGGTTAACATACAAAACAATATAGCAGTTGACCTTCTATTGACAGTTCCCGAGAAACTGGCCTAATCACAAAATCTTAACATGCTCATTAGACAGTAAAACTGAGGTCAAGGACAAAAGTCGTGCAACAGATTGTCATGTACTACCCAAGACCACCTCATATACCAAATACCATTGGATCAACTCATATACCAAATACCATTGACCTACGAACCTGAAGTTATTAATGGTTTGTGTGTATGGGGTTTGATGCCACTTTGATAAGGATTTCAACTATATCGTGTCGGTCGCCGGACCACCGACCCTGGACAGGTAACTTACATATCTTATCACTTACGGTTGTAAGAAAAGTGCAAAGTGAAAACTCACAACGAAGCGTTGATATGATATGTAAAATAACAACTTAGCCACTCGACCACTCATGTCTTCTTTACTTATTAAGAAACTGCCATAATCACAAAAAATGAACATGAAAACACTGTAGACACTGTCGCCGTCATACTTTTTACGTCAAACGAAACTAGGATATTTTGTTTGGTCTCGAAAAGGAAGACTCGTTAATTTCAGCTGAAAGGTTAAATGTAAAGGTCACAGTGGCCAGAAATAAATTTCCAAAAAAATTACTGTAAAAGTCTACATCAAATAAAAGTATTGAGAGATGTCAGAAAATAAAGGTCGCTATTGATTTCTTTGATTACGAAGAAAGGAGATCAAATCTTCGACTGGAAAGGAAAACCGAAATACATCAAATGAAATATATGCCAGGCAATAAATAAGAAAAGGGAAATTTCGTCGAGTACTAGGTAGCGAAGAAGATATGTTGAAAATAAATCTCAAAAAAGCAAATGCTGTACCACACTAAATAAAGTGTGTCATATAGATTTGAAGTTCTCATTTTCTTTGTATGTGTCAATTTTTATATTTGTGCTTTTTGTGCATTTGGTGAGACAAGTAACAGACGTTTCTTTCCTGATTCTGTTCATGGTTTCTTTGTTTCATCTGTTTTCTTTGTAATTCACAGGGAAACATAATGCACAATGCTTTCCTATCTATAATTGTTTTGTTAAAAACACGTATCACTTTAGCAAGACAATAAAAAAAGACTGATAATGTGTTGATAATGTGAGCTGTAAAGGTAAAATATATGATTCTGAATGCCAGCAGTGATGAAAATCATCTGTTTAAACCTGTGAGCATCGGATAATCCAGCAAGGTCTACGGCTGAATTTGAAACCTTGCTTTGTTGTCATCTATGGCAACACCGCCTGTACTATGTCAAGCCCCCTTGACCACTCAGCCACCTAGGCTATATATAAATATATCTTTTGGTAACTGGGTCATTCCTTCTTGTAGGAAATCTTACATAGTATTACACAATGAACATTAGGTGGGTAGGAAATAGACAGAAAAAGTGCATGGGTGTTACCATAGATGACAACAAAGCATGGATTCACGGCAAATCTAGCCGCAGACCTTGCCGGATTTTCCGATGCTTACAGGTTTAAAAAGATGATTCTCATCACTGTCGGCATTCGGAATCATATATTCTACCTTTGCAGCTCACCTTACCAACACATTATCATTCATATTATAAAAAGCTGTGTGCAACACTATTATCAATATACCTTATGTATCTTATCTGCTCCAACTGTCTATTTCCTACCCACCTGATGTTCATCAAGTACTATGTTAAAATTCTATATACCCTACTAGCAGGCATAGCCCTGTTACCGAAAGCTACATTTTTATATATCCTAGATGGCCGAGGGGTCTAAGCGATGGACATAGTGCAGGCGGTGTTGCCATAGATGACAACAAAGCAGGGGTTCAAATTCAGCCGAAGACCTTGCTGGATTATCCGATGCTAACAGGTTTAAAGAGATGATTTTCATCACTGTTGGCATTCGGAATCATATATTTTACCTTTGCAGCCCACCTTACCAACACATTATCATTCATATTATATAGGGATGTGTGCAACACTATTATCTCTACACAATTAAAAAAGAATGCTTTGAAGATTTTTATTTGCTGTTCAGATGTTTAACATGTTCTTGTTCTTGTTCGTTTGTATTTTGATAAAAATACATTAAATGCGCATCTCCACATATAGTGGCGTCATAGCTCTTCCAGAGAACGAGATTCGTACTCGTTTAACTTCTTACTTTTGAAGCCGAACTTGTATATGAAAACCTACTTTTTCGACAGAATTCATTTCATACACAGTAGCAGTATAGTTCACGGATTCTGTCCCTTTTTCGACCTTTATTGACGCACACAGACTGGTTACCGTACTTATTGATACGGTTTATATCACCAAGAATTTTTATGTTATTTTTGTCCGTATATTGAACTGTAGCTTCGTATAAGGCATTTCCCGGATTCGTTCGTAAATTAATGCGCATCCGAGTAGGTGGGGAAATATTCCAGATAAAACTTCGCAAAGAAAATCCTCGTTCCTTTTGCTTATCCCTCTGCATGTCCGCGTAAACTAGAGATGAACTTTGAACTGATGTAAGAACAACTTTGGCACATATATTTTTAACAGCTTCTAAAATATTATTAATTTTATCCACAACTACGCTCGCGGATGTTCTGACACGGATGTCGTCTGTGGAAATATTTTTAGATGAGTAACAGGGGCAGTAATGTTCCGAAATATCAGCATCTTGACAACTCCTTGAAGATGGAATTTCTCGAAATAAACTTATTCCTCTTGGTAACTTTTTGGCTGTCACTAAACTCTCATTCTCTTCAAAATTGCTATTTAATATATCTAGTAACGTTTCATACACATCAAACGCAGTAGTCATTCGTTGCGAATTTAGTTTCAAATTTTTGTGAATATGCGGGAATTTCGACTTCATATGATCTGGTATCACGACAGAAAATAATGGTAAGAGATTAGAAACTCTTCCAATTTCTGTATTTTGAATTTCACTGTATCGAGGTCCATGATCGCTCATGAAAATCAAAATAGCATTATCCAATTTATTTGTATTTTTCATCCATTTAAAAAATTCCAAATAGTCGTCGTCTGCAAGACCCACCATATTGAGAAAATCATGTCCAATCTCATTTGTCCAGGCAAACGCAAATTTCCTTTTACTGAAATAGCTATCTAAAAACCGTCTGTAATATTGCAAAATTACTTGATATTTGAAAATATTCCCAAAGCACATTGAAGAAATTTTCCCGATGGGTATATTATGATGATGTAAAAATTTAAAGGTATATTCAATTGCTAAATTTGAAGATCTAACTATATCCATGGCTTGAAACAGTGGTTGAATATAATGATGAGCTGGTTTGTCTTTAAATATATCCACAAATGTAGCAACCTTGACCCAGTCCTCTGCATACATGTCAATACTTCCACGTTGGGAAAATGTGTTAGTTATGTACTTTATATTATCGACCCCGACCTTGTGCTCTTCACCGTATGCCTTAAGGCCAGTAAAAAGAGGTAATAAATTAGGATAAGACCCGTCGCCAACACGTGTATATCCCTTAAACATATATGCACCTAATTGAGTTTTGAGGTAGTTGAGTGTTTTTGGCAGTTTTCTTTCTGCTATAAGTCTAGATAGCGAATCAATTCCGATTATAAATACGCTTAACGCAGAATTAGTTTCATTGACTAATTGTCTCGTTTTAAACACACTTCGTTGGTCAATATTTATATGTAAATTGTTATAGATTCGTCTGTCTTGATTATCAAAACATTCCATGTGAAGAAAATCTGCCTCCATGTAAGTTGGGTGAACATAAACTTTTGTAGAAGTAAATGTTATGTCTGCCTCTGAAATTCTTTCTACGTATCTATATTTACAATGGATATTATTAAATCCGGAGTCATTCACGGCTGTTTTATTCATTGTTATGAATCCTTTAGGACTCACAAAAAATAAATCTAACCATTTTTCACATGGTAATGGCTGTTGTTCCCAGAAAAATTGATCAACTGAGCTGTCGTATATGTCATAGGATGGTAGCAAACAAGGTGACTTTACATTAGAGTTCCGAAAAACATGAAAGACAGGTAAGTTATATTTGTAATTTAAGTATATAATAGCCGAGCTTATAAAGAAGGAATAAAGTATCCTTTTAAATAAATTCCGTCGTTTACAGAATACATTCAAAATGCTCCTTTGACAATATTTCATACAAATAAATATTTTGCCCTTGCCAATCGTCATTCTGTTTCTTGTTTCATCTGAAAATAACGAAAATAATATGTGAACTATGTAATAACTTATTTTAAACACATTGTTGAGTCATATTTCCTTTGGGTGTTCACTGGATTAGACATTCTAGGTTTAAGTAAACAGTGAAAGGTAATGGTCAGGAGTAAAAGTCTCTATAAATACATGATAAACAACACTTTTACTGTTGTTCTTCATCTTGAAGTCACGATGAAATCGTGCCCATAATTATTCACTGTATTACCCTGTCTTGTGTCTGTCTGCTAATTGCGCAATATCAACCTGACAGTGAGTATTTTTGGGGATTCATTGCCTGAGGGTATTCAATATTTTACTTTGAAAGTGGGATTTTGATATCTGATAGTAATCAGTTAGGTTGAATTTATTTTAGAGGTTTCAGATAAGATGAGCAAAATATCATTTTCCTGTAGGGCAAATGTATACTATGTTCCATGCAGGCGGCCACATTTTTGTCATATTTTCCCGAATCGGAATGAATGAGAAATTTTTGTAAAGGAACTACCATACATCGATATCATTCGGGTACAGTTTTAAATTTCCCTCAATATTTCAGTGCAGATGATTTACCTATAGGGTCCAATGTTAAACTGTTTCGTGCTGGTGGTCAGGTTTGTTACCGGAACGGAATGAAATTAACAATCTTTGTAAAGGACTTATATCTGTAAAATTTAATGAGTTTGCTTCAGAGGTCTCAGGGAAATGTGAAAAGCTATGAGACGGACAGACGGAAGGACAGACAGACGGCGAGCTCCAATTAAGGGCAATATCTCACATTGAACCTTTGGGTGAAACTGAGCTAATAATAGGGAATTTTCAACCTCACGGAGACTGGTTAATGATTTATACTAGAAAATGAATGGCATGATATAAACAGGTGAAACGAGCAGACAAAACTCCAACTTTGATCGATGGTGAAGAGGATTTAATAATAAAGGATTACAATTTTCTAACATGAAATTATAAATATTTAAAAAATACAAAATAAACCATATTTATCTTTCAAGTCTCCGAAAATGAACAGGTTACTGTTCGATTCATTAAAATGTCATACTTGTATCTTTTTTTTATGTTGTGTTACTTTGAAGATAATTTGTCTTACAAGGAGAGAATTGTGAATTGTAAATGTATTCATACTTTAAAATACCACATTTCTCGCTCGTAAAATATTTAATTGCCAAAATGTAACACCAAGGGACGATAATATGCCGTAACTCACCAGTGTGGGGGTTCACAACATTGGCGGATCAAAGGGGGGGTCCGGGGGTTGGAACCCCCCTTTTTCTGGGCAATCATGTTTTTTTTAATAGCGTTTTACTTAGAAAACCCCCAAAAATTTTCGCGCCTCGCTCCGCTCGGCGATATTTTCTTTCATTTGTATTTGGAACCCACCGCCCCTTTTCAAATGCCTGGATCCGACTCGCACAATAGTAAATCAGATAATTTGGTAAAATTATAACAAGGTTTAAAATTTAAATGATAGATATTTAATTATGAAAAAGAAAAGAAATGGGATAAATGTCAAGGAGACAACATCCCATATCCAGGTTAAAACAACCCCAAAACAAAGCATCTAGGGGTCACCGTACGGTCTTCAACACAGTGAGGAACCTCGCACCATAAAGCAAGCCCTAAATGGCCCCCAAAAGGTAAAAAAAAAGTGAATAAATCAATGGAAACAAACCACATCCAATTAAGCTACATAACTTTAGTAAACCAAGAACAAGGCACATTTTTTGTCTGGTTTCTGTTTTTCAAATACTACATAAGTATAATTTTATAACAAAGTTGTCAAATTTTCCTTTCAAAAATAAACATGTCAATTTTTTTGGTTTAAGAACTTGTTCTAAAAAGCCTACAGACCAATTCTTTACACATACACGATCATGTGCACGTGCATCTCCCCGACGTGATAACAAATGCAGTGGTGGATTTAGGGGACCGGGTGGCCGTTGCCCCCCCCCCTTTAGTTGGAAATTATTTAAAATTCCCGTTTTTTTTTTTTTNGAAAATTGGGTTCCGCCCCTTTTTGAAAACTTATGGATCGCCCCACCCCCTTAGCAGAAAGTCTGGATCCACTACTAAAATGTAACAGGGTCACTACGGTATGGTAACAAACAATGACATACCGAAGTTGCTGTTAATTAGTTTCTCTTTATGTCTCTTCTGTGCAGATCTAAGGTTTCTTGTATTTGTACCATATCCAAGAGTTTCTCGAGATTCGACGCCAACATAGCTGACTGTTTATATATATCTATATATCTATATTTCTATTGGTATTATCCCTGCTGGCTCTGGCCTGGCCGTTGAAAATATTAATGTATTATCAGTCTGCTATGATGGTAATATTATTATACATATGTGTTCTTGTCTAATTTTGTATGTATGTGTACCTGAAATGAAAAATAATCATTGTATGAAATTTATATGCCCCTTGTGGGACCATTAATTGGAATAAACAATCTTAATTTTCTTAATTCTTAATTCTTATACATGTACATATCTTTTAAACCCAGTTTATGTTCACTCTTGAAGCATCTGGATCGATTGCAATCGATCGCAATAATGTCTTGACTGATTGCGATCGATCACGTACTTATTTCAAAGCAGTTGAATCGATCGCAATCGATTTCAACTGATCACACCAAAGCCATAATCATAACTATTTGAATCGATCTTTTTGAGACCACCTCTATTTATGGGACCAAATAAGATCGATTGTAATCATGAAACAGGCAAAACCGATTGGAATCGATCGGAATCGATTCAAATATTGTGAGTGTGAATGGGGTCATACTAGTTTTCGTACAAATGAAAAGTGCATTGTTCTTTGGAACATGTAGTGTATATGATGTTGTTCTTGGCCTATTCATGATTGATATATGTTATTGCCCTTCATGGCAAGACATATCTCATAATTATCTCATAAATATGACTTTATAACTCATAATTTTGAGATACTATCTCATAATTATGAAATAGTACCTCATAATCATGAGATATTATCTCATAATTATGAGATTTTTTTTTCTTCATGTGGCATCAATACGCTTCCGTAGAACTGTGATAAAACGTCAGTACTTGGATAATAATTTCTTTTCATTTAAATGCTTTTTAGTTGCTACCACTACCACTACCACAATGGGAAGGGGGAGGGGGGGGGTACCGGTTTTATTAAACATTACTTTTGAAATGTCTGTAAACTGTCAGGACCATTATGGTTTACAATTGTTCCGATGATTTACGCCTACTTTGTCTATTCACCCGTTGGATTTCGGCTTTTGACAATTCTTTTCGGTTATGTTGTTATTACCTTCATTCTCTGTTGCATTTATATTGACTCCTACTATATCATGTATTGCATTTGTAATTTTGTGTTACACTTGTCAATGTTTGTTTACCATAAATCTAACATTGGCTATAAAATTGTTTGCACAATAACTGAATATTTGATTTATTTTATCTCTAGACCTGGCGGATCAAGATTTTGAAAAGGCGAGAATTCAATCTGGTTTATGAATAATTGGGGTTCCATGGTATTGTTGACATTTTTGTTGTTTTTTCTGTAAAGTGCATTAATTCAGCGCGAAATTCAATTTCGTTATCAAAAAAGCGTCCACACCCGGATTGTTTATATAGTGCGCTGTGGGAGTGTAGACACATAATTTTGGCTTGACTTGCCGTTCTTCATTGAAGGTTGTTCTTTTTGTACATAAGATCTGTGTATATTTATTGACCCATAATTATCCTAAACTGACCATAAAATCTATATTTCTGATTCATAATTGATCCCTGGTCATCTGAGATTTATTGGTGTATATTTTTATCACGTTATCAGTACCGTTATGACCATATAAATACTAATAAAATATTTACATAGCTTTGTATCTATAACACACGTAACATGTATATTGAAATTTGGTATCTGACAACAGAAACAACGTTTTCTATATTGTTTTTAACCCCATGATTTCAGTTCTTCTATATATGCAATAACATATAACAATCCCTTAATTACTAAAAGTGCCATACCTTAGACGTCACAGTCAGGTTGTAAAATCCGGTCTAAACATGAGATCGAAAATATTTCTTTCAGATTAGATAGCTCTATATCCATGATATCACAAGTCCCCTATCTATAAGCCAATAATATCTCGACTTTTTAATCACGTGCCGTTTTCATTCATTCAATAAAACTTATCCGGACCGGAATATGATTGCCCCGATAGGCTTTAAGCACCTCTTACACTGGCTACACCGTACACGCAAACGAACGCCGAACGTACATATTTGGCATTGCACAATATCATGTTATACGAAATCTACTTTTCAATTGATGTTTCATATGTAAGGAGGCTTGATATCATAGTCAACGGAAATTATGTCCTTAGCTAGCTGTCAGTAACTGCGAGCATTTGTCCGCACAGTACCCGTGTGTATTGTCTTCATGTTTTATGTACTTCATTGTAAGGGTACTTATCTTGATAAGTTGGACTTTTTTCTAGTTTGATTTTTACTGCGAGTCTTTTTGTGTATTTATTTTTAAGCCATTCACCATACATAGGGGGAGGCTTTGGAGCCAAGAAAACGAGTTAACCCCACCTCAATTTTTGCGCCTATCCCAAGTTAGGAATATGTTGGTCATTGGCTTGTCCTTTTCTTCTTAAGAAATTTTAGTTTCTTGATATTTGGGTTATTGGATGTGGTTTGTTTCCATTGATTTATTCACTTTTTTACCTTTTTGCGGCCATTTAGGCTTGCTTTATGGTGTGAGGTTCCTCACTGCGTTGAAGACCGTACGGTGACCCCTAGATGCTTTGTTTTGGGTCGTTTTAACCTGGATATGAGATGTTGTCTCCTTGACATTTACCCCATTTCCTTTATTTTCATAAAAATTATACCCTTTCGTCTCCGTTCATATGCGTTTTATCGTCCGTTCTTTATCCCGTGAAAACGGCACAAGTACGGTCGGGTCATGTCTTTTGTGCGTAAAAAGTTTATGTTCAAAACCATGAACGGACATATACCGCACAAATGTCGGAAAACATTTTGGACAATCCTTCAGTACCTGTCTTGTGATTTTTAGCTGGTCTTTTAATTTTGTTTTTTTTTACGTTGTTCGTCCTTTTTTCCTTTTAAATCGTGGTCTAATAGTTTACCATTCTTATACTTTGCTGAAAACGAATTTATAACATGTGTTTATTGTTTGGCCATCCAATAGAAGTTGCTATGCACCAATTATTTTAAATGTCCTTATTTAATTAAGTAATCATGTGGTAATTTCAAGAGTTCTGCAGTGTCTGTTAACTGTATTTATATGGTAATCATATACACAAAACATTACAAGTACTACCTTTCGCCCATCCGCTACCATAGAGACTGTATAATTTTAAGTTTTGCCTTAGGTTGCGTTTGGGGGGGGGGGCTGTCTGGAAAGCGGCAGTGGCAGTTTTTTCCTTGGTCATTCTCTTGCCTTTCTATTCGCTGGCATTTTTGGAAATTAATTTTATTGCAATTGATCAAGCAAGCCATAGTGATTATTAGTGTGAAATAAAATGTTGAGCGATCAAAAGAAACAAATTTATATATTTTTTTTTTCTAAATCAATATTTTACATAGTATTTATTTATGTTATAAATTCGTCCTACTCGGTGCTCTTCGGTACGTTTTCGTTAATTATCCGTTCTATTCGGTAGATGTTCGGTGTGTTACCGTTATAAGTACGTATTATTCGGTATTCTCCCGGTAGGGTTCCGTTGTCAGTTCAGTACGAGTTCGGTTTATTCGGTTTTACCTCTTAAAGAAATCCTGTTCATGGTAAAGAAGGTCAAAGAGGGTATACGCGCATTTGAACTTGGTCGACATTTGGTCATAAAACGTATGCCTCGTAGAAAGAAAAAAAGCCTTCATCTATGTGAGGAATGGGATTGATCGCTGTGCAAATTTGCGGTGTTAACAGCGATTCACAATACTAAATTGGATAGGAAATTAGCAAACCTAGTGACGCAGTACAACTGGGTTCGGCGCAGCTCAACTTTTACGCCAATGCGTTCCCAGTCTCTCAAGGCCGTCAATGAATTTGGGAGCAAAACGTTGATATCAACGTCAATGTCCTTGATGGCGTAAAAATCTGAGAAATTGGAAAAGAATCTCCGGGTATATTCCCTCAGAATGCCCAAGTACATTGGCGCAGTGCATGGAAAAATTAGGGCAATGAATAAACTTCATAAAGGAAAATAAACCAATTAAGACAGAGAGTGTTTGAAGCAAGCAAAAACTGTCACATTTTGCATTATGTGTTGCGACGTCGCACACAAAAAGTGCAACTCGTTTTTAACAACCATAGAAAGTATGATGCCCATCTGAATGAAAGAATCCAGATTAGACGATGAGCAGAACTGCAACCCAAACACTTGCGAAAATTACTTCAGCTTCTCCAGGAAGGTGAAAGGAAGCCCAGCTGCCAGTTTTTTGCGGGCTATCACAATGAAAAGTGATGTGGCCATTATGGAGGCGTCTTCGAAGGCTTCAGTGAGATGATTATTGCAAACTAATTACTTGACCCTGTACACTACTTTACACCCGGGCTGTCTTATGCAAGCAATTGGGTCAGATAGAGCTGTTTTGCGATCTGGACATGTTGATGATGTTTGAAAGTGCAATCAGAGCGATCGCCCATCGACTTGATAAGGCCAACAATCCTTATAGAGACACCTACGACTGATCTGATCTCAGCAAACGAAGTACTTGTCCTTTATGGACGCTATCAACCTGTACGATTGGGAGATGTCATAGCATTCACGCAAGGGAGATTTCTATTTTTTTTTATCCCATCTCAAAATGTATAAAAAGTACACTCTCCACTACAGGAATCTCGAACTATAACCGCAAAATTGGCTCGAAGCTCACCCAGGTCCGTTGTATCATCATGTTCAGACAATTCCTTTGGCTCAAACATTTTTGGTCGATCAAGCTGGTAACCAAACCTTACTTTGATCGTAAGGTAGTCTCAACCGAGAATCTCACAGCCGTACATATGAAGATGGCAAAGCTCAATTTAGATAGCTATTTCGGGATATGCATCTTGAAATCTCAAAGATCTTGTGTGATGTACTACTTTTAATGCATTTACCGACACCAACAGCTTGGCTTACAAAATCCAAACCGATCATTTCTACAATAACATCTCACGCCACATGCCCAGGAAAAGTGCGATATTTTTCAACTTCTCCGTCGAGCATCTATCATCATAGGCGTAAGCAAAAAGATAATAGCAAGTGAGTTGACATTGCCATGTCCGAGTTTATAGGAGGCTGGGAGAGCTGTTCGCTGTGATAGTGAAACGTCTATTAGTTCTTGGGAATTATATTAATACGGTTTGGAAGCTAGGAATCCCACACCGTTGTTCCCTTTTTATCCTTGAGTGATATCATCCATCCTTACTTTGTGAAGACATCGATGATATTGATGATGAACTTGTATCCCACGTTATCGCGGGAGAAATCACTCATATCCACAAGATCGGCTGCAAAGGTTCCTTCCTCTCCATCTACCACCACCAACCTCTTCATGAACTTGCTAAAACTGGCTTGTGCATTTCCTCAGTAAGATCATCGGACCAACCTATTTCCTCTATTCTAAGTTGAAATCGTGGTTCAGTGCCGACGCTAAATTCAAGTGTTGTGGGTTAACAATGGCGTCGACAGAGGTACCATGGCTCTTGCATGTAAACTTGCGGACAGTCGTATTCTAGTGAGCTGCATAGCAGGGCTGCTTCATCGTCTTGGCTTTTGGGTAGCAACAAGGGCTTGGTTGTACAATATGCGTTCGCTCAGAATGGTCACTGGTCAGGCTAAATTGTTTTCGGACAGATGCATTTCGACAGGCATCCAATTTATTAGCTTGTTCATGATCCCGACGAACTATGACTTGAAACACGGCACGGCTCCAAATCTTTCGTATCCAAACGTTGCTTGTAATCATATAGTTAAGCTTACGCCATAGACATTTTCTGCAACAAATTACACCGACGATGGGCAGTCACTTTCTCGGTCCGAGGCTTCATCACTGGGAAATCTAACTGACAAGACAACGCTGTCGGTACTTTAGTTTTTCATGTTGTCTTCTACATCATACTGTGAAGTTTTAGTTTTGTCTTCGTCAGTGATTTTTGTACTACCGATTTGTTCGTGTGATTGTTTTACGAAAGTTTTCAAAATTTTACCAAGGTACATGGACTTCAATCGCTTTTGTCTAAAGGTTGGAAAGTGACATTTACCAATCCGCTACCAAACAGGTCTTTCAAAACAATATATGCCTCACTGATAGTGTGACTGGTGTCGCTAGCGGGGCAGGAGATGCTTACCCTTCCGGGGCACTTGATGTCTCTCCCGGGTTTCATGGGAGTTCACACTATGAGCGCCTTAGTTCCTAATCTCCCGGTTTTCATGGGAGTTCACACTATGAGTGCCTTAGTTCCTAATGTCGTCTTTTTATTTCCGTGCATTGTAGCTGTCTCACGTCCTTGTTTTGTCTTTGTTTTTCTCTGTTGCCGTTTTTGCCGAAGTCTTTGGACTTCGATTTTAGTGATCATCGTTTCCCTTGTTCCTTCGGTATTCTACTGCCGTTGTTTCTAAACAATCTATTTCCGTGCGATTTGTGGCTTTGTGTTTTGGAAGTCGCCTCCGTCAGTCCGTCTACCAGCTGCTACATCAGAAGCTGGCGGGTCAGTTCCCGATGGAGGATATCCGAAACCTGCTCTCTGTCAAGTGAGAATGCGTATATATCACTAAATGATTCCTTTAGTTTGATCCGGTTTTTTTCTTTTGGAAATTTGGCTCTAAAGGATATTGACTTTAAGATTTTACGGGATAGACCTCTATTTTCTTCCCCCTCCGGAAATCTCCAGAGTCACCACAGACACAATTTACTGTGATATCAGTCCGTGTTCAGACTGATGCCGTCCAAGTAAACACAAATACAAAAGACATCTAAAATACATAAAATGCTTAGCGGCATTCGTAAAACCATTTAGAGGCATTCAAGGGCGTGCGCTTTAAACGCTTAGGGGCGTTCATCTGCTTTGTTCGAACACTTTGGCATATTTGACAGTGTCTGATATATGAATAAATACCGTTCAATAAGATCATTAAGGCGATTGCTTAGGAGTTTCGGATTACAAAGCGAGATTCAATGCAGTAATTTGTAGCATCGACTCAACAATATCGGACTGGAGGGAGATTTTGTCAAGATGTTCAAGCCTATGGTAGAGGCTCAAATGGCAGACGCTATCGATACCACGACAAAGATGAGGAACTTCCTGCACCGGTACCAGTCCCTCCCAATCGACTGAGCCACGTTCTATCGTGCCATCCGTAGGTACTACCCTTGGTCCTCGAGCGACCCAGTATATTCATCTCAGCACCAGACTCCGAAAGCCGACATACATTTAGGCTAAGATCAGAGAATGTGATATGTACTTTCAATGACAATGACATTTTGGCAGATAATTTACGCTGCAAAGTAGTCACTGGTCTAGTATTGGTATATATGTTGATGAATTGCCCGAACTAATTGATCCCAAAGACCTGTTGAGCTAAACAGACATCCAAAAAAGAGATACCGTTTGGTATATAACATAGTATTTCCGTCCTGTCCAGGACCTCAGAGCCAGAAAAAAAAGGCTACAGATTGACGGAGATTATGCAACAAACTTACAAGCAAACAATTAGAGTATATGAGTAAATGCACATGACAGATTTGGCAGTGGGTTGTCAGCATTTCTAACATGCTTGTCAGCATTTCTGACAAAAGACCTTGAAAGTTTGTTTGATCGCTTAGATCTGTGTACACTTATTGAGCCGGGAAAAACGTAGTGTGCGCAAGAAATGTCTGCTATACTTGATGGCTTTAAACGTCTGGATCATATTAACTAAGACATTCAGTTGCATCGTAAACTGCTTGGGCTAAACAATGCCACTTGTCATCGGCCAAGGTTAACGATGGAAACTTGTGGTGAATGGTTTAGGGTTTTTGACAGTGCAAGAAAAATAGGGAGAAAGGCCATGAGCGCAGGAGACAGTTTGATTCCATTCCCTAGATTACTGCCAAAATGTACGAGAAACCTCGGCGCATTCCATATGTAGAGAAGCAAATAGCAGACACATAACGCCGTCGTATTTTACCACTGTCGGTTGCAAAACATCTATGTGATCCTCAAAGCTGAATGCTTATCCGCTGTGGGCTACAATGCCAGTCTCATATACAGCAAGGTCGATAGAAGCAGCCTTGTAGTTTTTTGTAAGAGTTTCTTCAACTGGGAGAGTCCTCTCACAAATGGTTGCATACTAGTAGATCTCTTCGGTTTTATTGATCCATCACCTCTTTGTCATCGATTTGAGTCACCAATGAGCGGTTGAGTGGTTGAAGGAATGATACAGGGGAATGATCTGGCTGAGTTCGAAGCAACGTGCCTGCCACCACTGAAGCATTTGCAGTACTTAGTGGCCTCCGATAAAATCCTCTAGCTTGATTTTAACAACAGGAAAGTGATTGCCATGTTTTAGGTGGAAGGAATTAAAGCTCTCCAATAAAAAATGGACAAGATTCACATGCAAAATATTTACCATTAACACCGCTAACAGGGTGAATGCAATTTTGGTGACCACCAGTCTCAAGAAGCACTATGACGGAATCGAGGAACGGAAGAAAAGACTAGTGGTCTATTCAACTTCCTTTAGATAATGAAAACCTATTATTTAAAGACTGAACTAGGCATCTTACAATTTCAGCTTTATTTTTTCACTAATTGTTTATCATTTTTGGTATGTAAATCAAGAATAGAAACTGAATTCGCTGTTTACTGCATACAGAAAAGTCTGCAGTCGTTTTTTTTCAAACATGTGATGGATTTTCCTATTTTAAGGGCGACCAAGTAACTTGATTAGACAGATGACCCGAGTTAACATACCTAATGATAGCAAAGTGTACTCGTTTGGGGTTCACAATTGTAATCCACGGACTTTTTGATTATAAACACCGAAAAGAAATTAGTAGTACCGTGAACAATTTCTTTCAAATATTATTTCTTTTGCGTTTAATGCATGCATATTTCAATTGCATGTTGGGGTATTTTGTTGCAATTTTTTATTTATTGGTATGTTTTCTCTTGAATTAAAAAGGGGTCTAAGAACATGGTTAAAGCCAAAGTGGGATTTGTTTATCATCTAACGTCAGGTAATACCTGACAATACCTATTTCAGAATGGTCCAGTCTTGTCGATGATCGTGCGATGAAAATATTTTCCCATTAAAAGCATGGACCATTTTTAATTTTTTTCTTTACATATGTATTGTAAATCATCAAATTAAAAGTGGTTTCAAAAGTGTACAATATTTTTACTCAATCATGCAAAATCCGGTGCCCAAATATGCAATATTAAATTCAGCAGAGGAGAATATTTCCATTATCCAAATGAAGTGGAACAGACTTAAGTTTCACTCTATGCTACAACCTGTTAATAAATGTACAATTTATCGTTGAAACAGGCCTCTGATAATATGGAGCCTAAACAGGGTTTTTTGCGTGTCCTGTTCGGAATGCTGACCCGGTTCAATCAAACCCTCAACCGCATGAAGACAAAAACTATAAAATTGCTTTGGTGATCCTGAAGACTTACTTTTCCTCCCCCAAAATTCACGCTAATACTGGTTCCCCATTGAATTGACCACATCAATTAGGGCATTCGTCTACATTTTGAAGCCCAACAAGCAAAATAATAAGATCACCGTCGGAGCCAATTGAACAACTCTGAGAGCAAGGCTCAACCAAGCAAGATGATATCAGTTGTGTTTTGATGTAAACAACAGTGGAAACACCTTGTTGGTGTTTCGTCGTTATCTATACACTCACAACAGGTCTACAAACGACTACAGGAACTGAAAACCAATCGTCAACATAATCAACAGCAATCGCATCATGGTTAATTGCAATACAATCCATGGTAGATATGTCAATGGCGCAGGGAAGTCTTCCTTCTACAGTTTCAACTAAGCCGTTGATCCTCTGTACTTTGAAACCTTCGAAAACTATTGATTAAATCCATCGTGAATGGTTTTCCTATAGCCATGACTTAGTCTGTAGTATTCTGATGCTGTTTTGTGGCCTTCATTTTTAAGAAACGGTTGAAATTGTATTAGTTGGGGTACTTCATCAGTAATTTTGTAGATAGGCAGGGGAATTGATGGGATGTCGTCTGCTAGTTCTTTCCATATAGGTTTTTTTCAAAAAAAATCTTTTGACCCGCTGTCCGGTTTCGGCATTTAAATACAATGAAACAGTTCCGGTTATCAACCCAACATGGTAAGTGTTGTTCATCCTGAACACAGTTCATAAAACTGTTCATATGTGCATTACCAGGTCATTGTTTACTGTGACAATGCACAAATTTGGTCAGAATTGAAATATATACAGGGTTTCAGATGTGTATTGTAAGTCAGCCGTACGAGTGATAACCGGAAGTGAAGAGTGTTTGATCCTCCATTTGATGGGAGAGTTCAAATCCAGGAAAATATAACAATACTTTATGAAAAGGGCTAAACATGGAGAGATGTTGTCTGGTCCTTGAGCTTTGAATGGAACTAGATCTTTCAGAACTGAGATTATTGGTTTCATTCTATGGTAAAAACCATTCAGAGTGTTATTACTTAACATCCATTTTTAGAAATTAAATAACACGTTATATTTTTTGTGCTTTACGCATATCCAAAATCTTTTTATTCCCGAGTAGCGGCTATGCGTTTTCTTGGAGTGACGTTTTCTTCTTTTTTCTTGATATTTTGTGTTGATATACTCTTCGTGGATTTTCTGGTGTCCTGTTTTCTTCTTGATATCGGTGTTGATCCATGGCTTACTATGCATGGGTCCTGTTTTCTTTTGTTTGTTGTCTTTCTCTGTAGAGTTCTCGCTTGGTTACGACTTTACAGTTTTTGTCTTTGTGCATGTTTAATAGATTTTGCTTAATGGTAACCAAATCGGTTTTAATTCTACGACAGTTCGGTTTGTTGAAAGATTTTGTAGATTGCCCTAGTAGGTAAATCTTTCCATCGGTGGCTTCCTGGTTCTTCTCCTGTATTTCTTCATGCATGGAAAGCATCATCGTTAGGAAGTCAACTCCCCAATCTTGGGAGATGTAAACAAAGCCATTGTATACAAATGTCATAATTTACTTAGCACTAGATTGGAACATTGCTTGCATTTCGTGCCTTTAGTCAAGGGTGCTATACAGAATTTGGCCCTGAAATTGGAAAGAACGGCAGAATCATACTTTTCCACCACTTATCTAGCAAAAAAATATCAAAGGAGATGAGAGGGAGGGAGCTTCATCACCCTACCACTTTTCGTTCAAAATAGTTTGACATTTATGCTGATGTGCTGTGTCTACAAAGTCTACGAATGCTCTCAAACACATTTAAGTGAACACATATCTATAGAAACATTAGATATACTATAATCAGCTACACCAGATACCAGAAGCGTACAGTAATTTTGTTAAGATTTTTATATCATCCCCTTAGGACCGTCTTCAAAATTTTCAATGGTCATGTGTCAACACATTTTCTGCGCCAAGAGTATGAACAGAGGACCCTGACATAACGAGAATTCAACACTGTAATTAAAGTATCAACAAAAATTTTGCAGTTGTTGTTCATTTCTGAAAATATAATAACATTAAAAAAATTAAAGTTAAAACTACAGTTGGCAAAAGAAATTTGTTGTTGGTAACATGCACGTTTTGTTCTGTTTCAATCTTATTTTTGCACGATTTTAGAATGCTTAGTTGGAGGTTCAAAGTAATCCTCTGATTCTTTATTTTTATTAGCGCACTCTATGTCCTCATTCTTCGTTGTCGACTGCGCGTCCAGATAGTCGCCTTGAAAGTAGTGGTATTCATGTTATATGTAGATATTAAACACAGTTCAAACCTTTTTTCGCTTTGATAAGAAATATTTATTTGAATTCGGTAGAAGAAACACACACTCTGATAGTTTACGAAAGGATATGGTGTAAATGAACATGAGACCATAACACATATGTCAACTCCAACTGATATGCTTTCTCCGAAAATAAAAAAAAATATTAGATATCATAAAAACAACAGAACAATCTGAAAAAAGCATGCTAGGGGCCGTCTTGAACTTACTATTAGGTATGAGCAAAGCTCATTGTTGAAGACCTCATGGTGACTTCAAGATGAAGAACAACAATAAAAGCGTTGTTCCTTTGCTTGTTTTTATCATGTATTTGTAGAGACTTTGTCTCATGTACATTTACTTCATATCCTTTCATTCACCATGCGCAACACACATATATACAGCATGAAATAAACATGCATGGACTGAGTACAATGTTGAAATTTTGATGGTTATCTTTTAAGTGTATGAATGCATTTCAGTCATAAAGAATTTAAAAAATTATTAAAATCTGCTTTCAAATTGATGATATATCGCAGTACAAACTATTAAAATTTCTTCAAACTATCAGAAGCATGTTCATCAAAATGAAGCAATACATAAACCACAAAAAGCTACGGCACTATATTAATAAACAGCTGCGCCAAGTCGCATGATACGCCCGTCGTCACCCCTTCAAAACTTTAAGTGATTTAGGTAAAGGATTCTCAATTAAGAAGCACCTAAAACTGCCTAATTTAGCTTGATATCTCTTTAACAAATCAATCTGCAAAGTTTAAAGTGAGCTGATCAAAGTACTTACATGTAAGAGTGCGACATGTAAAAAATTGCCTTAAATTTGACAAATAAAGTCCTATAACTCTTTCAAGAAAAATCAAAATTTCGCAAAAAAGTACACAGATTGTGAGGCCATCATACCCAACACATCTACAAAGTTTGAAGTGAATTGGCCAAAGGGTTATCAAGTTAGAGGGCGACATGTAAAAAATTGCCTTAAAATTGACGAATTAGGTCCCATAACTCTTGCAAGAATAATCCAAATTTCACGAAAAAGTATAAAGATCGTGAGGCCATCATATCCAATACCTCTACAAAGTTTTAAGTGAATTGGCAAAAGGATTGTCGAGTTAGAGCGCGACATGCAAAAAAAAAATTGCCTGAAAATTGACGAATAAAGTCCCATAACTCTTGCAAGAAAAATCGAAATTTCACGAAAAAGTATACTGATCCTGAGGCCATTACACCAAATACATCTACAAAGTTTGAAGTGAATTGGCCTTAGGGTTGTAAAGTTAGAGCGCAACATGTAAAAAATTGCCTTAAAATTGACGAATAAAGTCCCATAACTCTTGCAAGAAAAATCGAAATTTCACGAAAAAGTATACAGATCCTGAGGCCATCATACCAAATACCTATACAAAGTTTGAAGTGAATCGGCCAAACGGTTGTCAAGTAAGAGCGCGACATATGAAACGGACGGACAGACAGACAGACAGACGGACAGACGGACGGACGGACGGACGGACGGACAATCGGACATCGGTATACCATAATACGTCCGTCATTAGACGCGCGTATGAAAACTAAAACAAAGCACTAAATGTAGAAAAAAACATAAAGAAAAAGCAGTCGGAGCAAAAAAAAGAATTTTTTAAACAACAAAAAGAAAATATATGCTAGTAGAACGTCAGAACATCGACATTATTTGCCATTCTATGACCGAATAAAACTTTTTTACTGAGAAAAACTGTTTTCAGTCCTGGTATGATTCAGAAGACTATTCCATAAATTAAAAGGACTGTTTGCCAAAATACGAGATTTTTACCTGAGGAACTTTTAAAACATGTTCATATCTGCCACTAAATTTAGAATTACTCTTTAAAAATACTACGGCTTCATTCCGTGCATGGCACTCAGTAGATGTCCTTAGTACTGGCTTTGGCTTTTACTCCATATCCCTCCATTGCTTATTTTTTGGCTGCCTATTTCGGTATTTTTGGCAACGAGTACTTCTTTTCTGACTATTTTTTGTATTATGGCTTTCCGTATTATTTTATTCTAATGCTGCTGATAAGAGTTTACTCCTTGAACTTAGAGCATCAGTATTTTGTAACAATGGTCAAACTTCATTTTGTAAGCATAGAGGCGCTATTTTGAAAATGATATTATAAGTTTCTATGGCCACTGTTCTCATCCTTCTAGCCTGCTGGTAAGGCACCTTTGCTCTGATAAGAAAGTCTTCATACCTATTGTATAGTAATCATATACAATACAGATTGCTCTTTCCTGTCCTTTTTTTCACTTATTAGAAATGCCACTCCAAAGAGCAAAAATTAAAGTTACTCAAAATGAATGCATGGAATTGTAAATTAAAAGAGAACCCAAACGTTTTAATATATTTAATTGTTGCAATGCCTTCCTGCAGATTGACCTGATATGAGTATCAAAATTAAGCTTCTATTTAATTTCAATTTAGTTTACCATTTTTTCACATGTAAGATTAGAATCCTGAACGCGTATACATAGTAATGTTTTACAACGGTCAAAACCTGAAATTTATCAAGAAATGTCTGCATTTTATTCACCCGAAACCACTCAATGGGTACTTTTGACTCTAATTCTCGAGTTGAAATTAGTAAATCAAAAACAGAGGTACAGAAAAACAAGATATTGTTATCAGCATGACTTCTATTCTTGACAAAAAAGAAAAATATCATTTATAAATATATAAAATAACAAGGAGCGAGAATAGAATCACTAAGTACGCTTTTATGAATATCAGCCTAACTGCTCAAGAAACTATTAACTTTAATTTGTTATTTTTCGTTTGATAAATGAGATTTTAGAAGTTTAACTGAATTCTGAGATACTCCTTATGCTGGTAAAAAGTTGATCCATGCCCTTGGTAAAACCACATAGAAATGATTGAATATTTGATTAAAAGAAACTCTGATCATTGAATTTCATATAATTTTTCAATAATTTTTGATAATATTAGTAGAACAATTAACCAGTAGAAAAAAGAAGGGAAACGGGGAATGTGTCAAAGAGACAACGACCCAAAGGGGAGTAATAACAACTCAAAGCCACCATAAGATCTTCAATGAACGGTGAGAAAACCCCACACCCAACGGCAGGTCGGAGTCGGCCCCTGAATAAAGAGTAATCAAGTTCTGCGAAATAAACATCATCCTAGACTCCTATAGACATAAAGTAAACTAACTACAAAAAAGACAAGCCACACAAAGGCTTAATAAATTTCCTGACTTAGGACAGGCGCAAACCTGCTGCGGCGGGGTTAAACTAGTTGCCTTTAATATGTTAATATCAAAGAATTGTGGATTACTTGACAATGTGCCCTTTTCAAATTACCTGCAAAGCACTTAATTATATTCATTTGACATATTAACAACATGTGTTAACTCTAGAGTAATGCAAGATTTGTACAGTTTTCAGTAAGGAGTAGGTTCGGTATGGCCCATTTTTGGCCTCAAAATTTAACAACACGTGAGCTCAGATATATCACTCTTTTTACAAAGTATAATGTCATATATAATTGATTCGAGCGATTTTTTGTCAAAACATATTCTTATTAGAATCCTGCAGTTGCTCAAACTCAGCCTAAAATCGTGAATTTTAACAAATTTGACAAAAATTGCATTATTTTACCCGGTTTTTGGCTCCGTTTATAGTGGCCGCATGCGTGTTTAAACTAATTTTTTTAATATGATGTGTATATTTGTTAGTTACATCACATATATAAATATTTTGTTTAAACACGAATGCGGCCATTACTAATTTTAACGAAAACCATATAAAATTTCACCGAAATAGTGTAATTTTCAATATTTTTGGAATTAAGCTCGTGTTTGTGGTATCAGCAATTAGCGCATGCGTGCTCAAATGTAAAATCATACCCGAATTTTTATAAAGCAACATTT
>MJUU01013968.1:87456-167707 GCA_002080025.1 Modiolus philippinarum | reverse complement strand
GCTCATTAAACTTAATTATTCTACTAGTTTAAACAGATTTAATGGTAAGAATTAGTCAATTAAAGTTTTAATTTATTCAGATTTAATATATATTAAATCAAAAATAAATTTCTAGTTTATATAAATTTAATATATATTAAATCAAAAATAAATTTCTAGTTTATACAAATTTAAAATATCTTAAATCAGAAATTAAATTTGTAGTTTATACAAGTTTAATATGTATTAAACCTGAAGTTTAAACAAATTTAAAATTGACATTAAGTGGGGTGTAAATTTGGGAATTTAATTGTAAAATTAAACCTAATGTAAACTTAAAGTAAATGAGAAGTTTTCAAGAGAAATAAACTTGTATTATATTTCTAAATTTGAAATTTAATGTTCATATAAGATGCATTTAATTTTCCAATAAATGTATCATTTCGTGCAGTGACTGCTTGGGGATAAAAACATAAATGTAACTAATTCAAAAATATCATATCCGAATTTATGAATTAATTTAGATTTGCATAAAAACAACAAAATACCGAAGTTACTGTAAATTGATATCCTGCATATGGACATTTCGACAAATTTTTTCTTAAGTACAGATCAAATTAAAATATTGTTTAGACTTTAAATCAGACATTTCCAAATCTGAAAGAGCACAAATAACCAAAAAATCAAAATTAAAAGATAATTGCAGCTAGGGACAGTGCTCTGAAAGGAGGAAGGGGGCGTCCCTTAGTTTTAAGTAATATATATTGCAAGTTTTCAGCTAAAATTAATTTTTTGGTGAGCACCGAAGTACTGACTTATCAATTGGTGAATACCTTTAATAGATGTATGCCTATTTCACAAAAACAATATCAAAAATGACACAGTGATAATGCTGTGCGTGTAAATGTCTGACTTACTAAATTAGCATCAAAATTAAATAATTTGAATTTTCATATAAATATTTATCAATTATTATATGAGCAAATAAAATAATTTCAAGGAAAGAAATGATTATAAAATATTATGTACACAAATAAAAAGTTTTATGAAGTTTATTGAATGCAATGTTTGTCAAGGTCAAAAATATTATCAATTTACACGTTTAATCACGAATGTAATATACATTTAGCAAGTTGTTTAGTGTAAAGTGAATATTTTAGTTTATTTACAATAAAAATATTCAGTCAAAACAATAAGCAATCCACAATTATATTTATTGTTGTTCGGTATATTTCATTTAGATCTTGAAGTTAGGTTTGATAACGGTTAAGGAGTCATAGTTTACCATGTCTAGATCTACAACCCCTTTTTGCGAAAAAAAAAATGCAAAGGGTTTGATGTTTTTTAAGTAATTAAGTGATTCAGTTTTGGCTCGTCAAAGAATAGTTGGAATTCTCGGAATGCTTATTACAATCAGTTGATCCTAATCGTAGTTCAGTATAGAATATGCACAGTGTGATGGCACTGTCTATTCATTGGAAAATTTTAACAAACATCTTAAATCATAGAATAGATTTAAATTTGTTGAATGAATATTGTCTAAGGTAAAAAAACATTGCTAAATCATTCAACAACATCTTATAGAATCATACAAAAATCCCCTTTCCTCGTCTTGCTTCGTTATTCCTTTTCCGATGTATATTAAACATTAACAAACACTCTATATTGTCAAAAAGGCGTCAATCGTAGATTTGATGCAATAAACATATATTTTTGACCGTCAAATAAAGATTGACGTCCTTTAGTATTCAAATAATGAACTGTCATTGCGATTCTGATACAGCTTAACAATTTTGCATCATTTATTTATCTGAAAGAGAAAAAAAGCAAACACAAACACAAACAAACAAACAAACAAAAAACAAATAAATTGACAGACGTCAAGGGGTTATGTGATGAAAGATTTCTTAGCAAGGAGACGTTAGTGTCTCGGTATAACTGTATTTTCATAACGTAGACGATATTTTGTTTGTTGTTCGCTTCGGATTGTAAGTAAATTGAATTAATTGATGTTTCAACTTCAATTCTGTGCTTTATTTTGTTTTGTTGATGAGATGCAAAAGTCTCAATATTTGTTTTTTTTTTAAATGGCGGCAAAGCGGACGGCCTCCTGTGTCCGAATCAGGTAGATAGAAAATGTCACTTTTGACCAACTAAATCCCCTTTAACATAAATATTGCATAAGTATATTTTATATCTGTGTTAAGATTTATCACAATCTTAAAAATTGTACATAAATGATTAAATGTACTAAGGCTATCAATCAGTTTGTAATTAAACAGTATATATTTATAAAATAAAAAAAAATACATATTGAACAATATTAATGATAAATATTATCAATCAGTTAATACAAAACTGAATGCTTAAACACATATAGGCAAAAATCAACCCGATGTGATGAATATCGAATTATATTTAAAAAGATCGATTGACTAAATATTTCTCTATTGTTTGGAAAATTATACTCGTATTTTCCCCATTTGCAATTCACGGTAAGTAATTAATTAATGGATCTAAAAACATAGTCTTTTGTGATGTAATGTTTATGTCCGTATATTTAGTTCTTTCAGTTTCATTTTTCACAATTGACTCAGTCCTGCTGCTAACTGAATTTACTGTTGTTACGATTGTTTTTTATTTATCGCATTGGCTATAGGGGGAGGTTTAGGCCCAATAAAACTAGTTTAACCACGCCGAAGCAGGTTTCCCACTGTCATAAGTCAGGAAACTTATTAAGACTTTGTGTGTCTTGAATGTTTTCTATTGTGTTTACTTTATGTCTATGGGAGTCTAGGGTGGTGTTTATTTCGGTGAACTTTTTATTAAGGGGTCGTTGGGTGTTGGGTTTCCTCACCGTTAATAGAAGATCTTATGGTTGCTTTGAGTTGTTATCACTCCACTATGGGTCACTCCTCATTTCCCTTCTTTTTTTCTAATTTTCTTTTTGAGCTATACATTTCTAAACTAGGCTTTCTAAATAGTTAAAACATTAATTTCAAATCATAGTTGACAACATTTAGATTGTCAACACTTCCTTACTAGGGCATGTTAGGCCAAAAATAACCCGTAATTCGTGAATCAACCTTTCCTCTAATTTCACATCTCTGTATGATTGCTGGAAATTCAAACACGCAATAATGCAACAAAATGCATATGTTTATGAAATGTCATGTAAAAGCATACAGTTTTCAGTGAAATGGGGGTAATAACAAAAGTACAGAACATATAACTAAATACCGAAGTTACAGTGAATTTACTGTCTGCATATGCGCATTTCGACAACTTATGTCTCATCAGTGCAGATAAAATCTAAACATTTGGAAGACCAGAATCTCAAAGATGTTTAAAAACTGATAGAGAACAAATAACCAATATGATCTAAATGTAAAGCCAAAATTGGCTAAGGACAGAGCTTTGCATGAGGGAGATACTCCTTAGTTTTCAACAAAATTTACAAAAATTTAGATATTGTTAGGTTCCAGAGTGATCAAGAGCCGAAATCCATGAGACAAAAAGACAAATCAGGTGGAAACCACCGGCAAAACTTAACGTTACGCATGTAAAACTACACCTTTAAGAAATGTATAAAATAGTTCTTCAAAAATTACTACTTTCACTGTTTAACAGCACTAGCCATGATAACATGCTTGCAATACAACACAATATAGTCAAGCAATGCTTTTCACCATAAATATGCATAAACATATATGTATGAAGTTATCTGATACAAAAGTTATGAAGTACACAAGTTTGTACGGAAAACATTAATAATGTATTACAATTTCGAGATAAAAAAAAGAGTGACAAAACAATTTTTAATACAATTTACATCAAGCAATGCATATGTATAGTATGCATAACATATAGGTACAGAATAGTATTACAACTGTTAATTTTTCAAATGGAAAAGAGGTTAAAAACTCGGATTTTAAAGTTCTTCAACAAATAAGTGTAGTCTAAACATCAATTTTGTAATCAAAATAAGTAATTAAGCATGTAGATGATTTACAAAGATAATGAAATTCTTAACTGAATATAATCTACACAAATCAATATTTTTAAATACATACCACCTGTATCGAGTGCTATTTGTATTATTTTTCACTCTAAAGCGCATAAATCAATTTTCGCAGTCAAAAAATCGGATTTTTTAAAACCTTACTTGGACCAGAAAATCAAGTGGTTTATATATGTTTTTTATATAAAACTACATCATTCATTACATATTCAACTCAAATTTTATCTACTAATCTACATTTATAATTAAGGAGATTGAATGTACATTTACATCAAAGCAGATAAAAAAAAACAGTACATTAATTGAAAAAAGATAAGGCTCAAGGAAACAGCTACAATGACCAACAATTCTTTGAAAAATTTATGTAAAAAAATCTGTCAGAAAAATTGACTACTTTTTTCATTTTTCTAAGGTATTGTGTACTTGTACATGTGATAGTATCTCATATGTACACCTTGTTCAATCATTATTACCTAAATTTATGTAAAATCTAAAACCTAAGGTTAATTCCCTCCATCGTAGTTGTGTTCTTAGCTATATCTGATATTATTGATTATTCGGATTTCGTTTGGTTTATGCATTTAAATATTTTTTGAAATAATGGATTTCCTATGTCTGGGTTCTAGATCTGCTGATGAGGAATTAATTTATGAAATGGCCATACAGCTCATTGCATAATTCTTGCAGTTGGAGTTAACATATGTGTTATTTTCTAATGTTCATTTACTCCATATCCTTAAATAAAATACAAAAACACAAATAAGTGTAATAACAAAATTTAAGAACAGAAATATTAGGAGCAAAAAGAAAAAGTACGTGCAATATCACCGGAAAAGAGTACAATGAAATGGTCTTGACTTGGTAAGGCATTTCCAACGAAATGGTGGGTAGAACAAATTTACGAATTTATGGCCCGCTTAATCTGGTAGCGTCTGGAAGCAACGCAACGGAAAGTGCTATTGAATGGTCATAGACAATGGTAGGAAATATTCATCGCAATACTGAGTAACAGTAAAAGTAATCTCGAATCACAGTTCGAAACTTAATTTTTTTCTGAAAATTTGTCTGAGACGTTCTCACAGTCGTGTGTAGTGAAAAAGGCTGAATGATTTATTTAAGCCTTTGCGTAACGATTCATCTGTGAAACGTACACCACATAACCTGGAGAAGTGAAATATTTCTCTTCGTGGATGATGTACAATCAAAGTAAATACAGTATGTTCAATGTATCCGGTTTGATAATTTTACTTAAACAATTGCTTTCAGGTAAAACGAACTAGCGTAGTTAAGAAGACAAGTCTGAAAAACAAAAGGAATGAAAGTATTCATTTAATACAAAAGTATTCATATAAAGATAACAATTCGCAAGTATAACGGAACTTGTTTGAATATAGATAAAACTGTACAAACATTTGATACAAATTTACAGTTTCTCCGGTATTAATTTATTTAATACAAATATTTACCACCAAATCATTTATAAAGAAAATCTTTATGCAACTTTTTTTGTTAGACAAATTAGAAAAGTAAGCATTTGAAGAATTACGATCAATAAATAGTTGATGTATTAAGACAACAAGGAATACATTTCTATTAAGGTAATAGGTACGTGAATAGCAATGTTTCCGGATTTTGATAAAATTTTACATGCTAGTGCATCAAATAGAGCTTGAAGTCATAGTGAAATAAAATCTGTTTCAGTTATTTTAATGTTTGAAATATGACCGATTAAAAAATCAATTAGTTATGCTGTATTCATATAGAATCTATGTAAAACGTACCGAAAAATCGAAAAATAGTATATCAATCGTCTTTAAATTGCGCTATTATTAAAATATATCCTACAATTTTTCTGCAAAAAATAATATGTTTTATACAATGAAATTTCTGTTTTAATGAAGTAAATTTTACATAGGGTTACCGAATTAATATCGCCGGTATAAATAGTTGAATATAGGATAAGCACGCAAAAAATGGATTTTTCTCGATAAAACCAACCGTCAAAATAGCGACGTCGTGGATAAAAGTTATACTTTTAGGCGTGATTTGAAAGATGAATCCCTATTCAGCGATCTATACCACGAAAACCAACTCGGTGACCATACCAAAAATTATATCAATAAAACAGAAATTTCTTTCGCAACAAAATCTCAATTTTTCGGAAAATTTGTAGGATACAGTTTGAAACGAAGACAATTTAAAGTGAAAATTAAAATTATATTACGTTCATCTAAAGCAAATTTATCACGTTCACCGATAGAGGCGCTTATTTACGTACCTCTCACTTAAAAAAGTACCAAATAGGGGTAATATCAAAATTATCGAGTAGAGCTGACAAGTGTCGAAGTCCATGAGACAAAAAGACAAATCTGCTGGAAACCACCGGAAAAATTGATTGCAGTGGTCCTGACTTGGTATAGGCATTTCAACAGAAAGGTATATTCCAGATAATCATATTTTCGAAACAAAAAAAAAGGCCAAACAAAACAAACTAAAAAACAAAAAAAAATAAACTAAACCATAAAAAAAATAATGATAATAATAATAATAAAGTAGGCCTTCAGCTGGTACACATAGAATAATGGTTATCATTTTTAAACATACAACAATGTAAAGGCTAAAACGGAGTATTTGATACACAACTTCTCTATCGACAGCTATGATTTTTCTACACTTTATACAACACTTCCGCATAATCTGATAAAATCTAAATTGGGACAATTGATTAAATGGTCTTTTAAATTTTCTGGACTGCAGTTTATTTGTAGTAACAAAACGCAAGGATTCTTTTCTAATATCACTTACAACAATCATTCCTCCTGGACGTGTGATGATACGTTTAAAGCACTTAATCTTTTGCTTGACAACATTTTTGTTCGTTTTGGCAACATTGTTTATCAACAGGTCATTGGAATTCCCATGGGTACAAATTGTGCACCTCTTATTGCAGATCTTTTTCTTTTCTGTTACGAACGTGACTTCATGAAAAAATTACAAAATGGGACCATACAAAACAGTGATCACCTTATTTCAATTTTCAACGATAACAGCAGGTATATTGACGATATCCTTACTATTGACAATCCCCAGTTTTTAGATTATGTCGACATCATTTATCCACAACAACTGAAACTTAATAAAGCTAATAATGATTCTAAGAATTGCCCTTTTCTGGATCTAACTATCATCGTTGACTCTGGTAAAATAAAAACTAAAATTTACGATAAAAGGGATGATTTTGATTTCAGTATTACTAATTTCCCTTTTCTTGACGGCGACGTTCCTCTAGCCCCATCCTACGGAGTTTATATTTCTCAACTGGTACGATTCGCACGCGTTTGTTCTACTCTTGACGACTTCAATGAACGTAACCTTACTATTACTTCAAAACTTTTGCAGCAAGGTTACAGATTTCATAAATTGTTAAATACATTTAAAAAGTTTCATCGAAGATATGAACATCTGACTTCTAAATATAATGTCACTCGCAAACAGCGTATTTCTAAGGGCATTTCCCATCCTCGATTTTACGGAAATGTTGTTAAAAAATGCCAGAAACTGATTAAAAATCCAGAAAAACTGGGACGTAGCTTACATTCTTTACGCAATAGGGGATATCGACAGGATATTCTGCACGTGTCCGTTAAATTAGCTTTGGGATCCAGTGACCTGAGGATTTTACACACATACTGGCCTCTCACTGATACTGCCGATGTCTACTGAAATACATGACGATTCTTTACCAAACCCATTGGGAGTTTTGAATTTGATTTTCCTTCCGTAGTGCGACAGAGTTTTACCAGCAGACTAGGCTCCTTGAGCTATCCGGCAGTTTAGCGGCGAGCACTCTTTGACCCATCTTTCAAAATTACGTTTTGTCCCCCCATTTTTTGTTTTCTAAATTGTGGTCATGGAGTTAGTGGTCTACCTGTATGGGTTTTATTCGTATGTTTATTCTACGATAGGGAAACGGGACAGAGAAAGGGGAGGTTTGGGTACCCATAAACCGGTTTAACCCTACCGCTGGCTTTTGCTAGTGCCGGTACCAAGTCCGGCTGTCCCGAGTTCCTATCGTTGTTTATGTTTGTCTTTTGTATTTTTATTGTGGGTTTTTTTCTTGTGCAGTTCCTATTTACTTTCTGGCATGTGGCTATGTTTTTCGACCATTGTAGGTGTTTCCTGTTATCTTTTTTATTCACATTATACACATGAAAAAGTATTAGAAGTAATCAGCCGGACCACTTGATTCGCAAGGCACAAAAGCTGAAAAAACCTACTCAAACTTAGCTTTGATTCACATTAGTTATAACAGCCTATCTCGTCAGGGTCGATGCCCTAGAGACCCACAATCGTTGCATATATTCGCTTCTGATACTTTCTAGTAATATCATCAATGCAAGCAAAAACAACGAACTTAGGAATTTTATTCTATTATTTGTCTTTTTCAATGCAGACGAAATGAATATGATTTTTTTTCAATTCTTCGTTTTAAATGTAAAAAAATGAATAACAGGAAACACCTACAATGCCTGAAAATTATAATTACATGCAACAATTTGCAAGGGAACTACACAAGAAAAACACGTATAAGACAAAACACAAACGTAGACAACTATAAGAACTCGGGACAGCCGGACTTGGTATCGGCACGAGCAAAAGCCAGCAGTATGGTTAAATCGGTTTATGGGTACCCAAACCTTCCCTTTATCTGTCCCATTTCCCTATAGTATAAAAATATACGAATAAAACCCAATACAGTCTCTTTTTCCCTGCTATTTAAAGCAAAGCATGTGTGGATACAATGATAAATTTTTACAACTGAGTTATTTTTTCTCGCATACTACATGTACCTTCTCTTCTTATAAGAAAAGAATAATGCGATGTTTACAACACCGAAAACTTTATGTTTCGTTTTTATGAAATCAAAATTGTTTTTTACTCATCAATTTGATTTTTGGTGTGATGAGTAGTGATTTAATGCTGTAAATTAAGATTATTGGTGTTTACAATATCGTACATCTTTTCCTCTTTGCCGCATTAGTTTTCTTCTCTTTTACTTCAACCAACTCGGTGTCCTTTACCTCTGATGCAATAGATAGTAATACATGATCATCAATGCTGTATTCAACATTTTCAACTCTATTGCGTAAAAAATTTACAGAGTCGCTGTGCCCTCTCTCTGATGCTACACACAATGGTTTTAATCCGTGCTCTGTACACTGATTACTATTTTCTCCCTTTTTAGACAACAGTTCAACAATGTCTTTGTGTCCTTCCTGTGCTGCTACATATATTGGTGAATTTCCGTTGTTATTGCATATATTGACATCAGATCCTCTGTTTAGTAATACATCTACACAGGATTTATGTCCATTAAATGAGGCAGTATACATGGGTGTACTTCCGTCATCAGTACGCAGATTAACATTTCCTCCTTTGTTACATAACAAATTAACAATTTCACGGTGTCCTTCCTGTGCTGCTACATACAGTGGTGAAGCTCCATTGTTATTACATATATTGGCATCTGCTCCTCTGTTAAGTAACGTTTCAACACAGGTTTTATATCCTTTAGATGAGGCAGCATGCAATGGTGTACGTCCTGCCTTACTACACTGATTTACATTTCCTCCTTTGTTACATAGCAAAACAACAACGTCGCTTTGTCCTTTCCCTGATGCTATATGCAGTGGAGTAAATCCGCCCTTTTCACTCTGATTAACATTTCCTCCTTTGTTACATAACAGCTCAACAATGTCACTGTGTCCTTCCTGTGCTGCTACATGAATTGGCGAAAATCCCTTGTTAGTACATTTTTTTACATCTGCTCCTCTGCTTAGTAATACATCTAAACAGGTTTTATATCCTTTAGATGAGGCAATATGCAATGGTGTGCGTCCATCCTTATCAAACTGATTAACATTTCCTCCTTTGTTGCATAACAGATCAACAACATCGCTGTGTCCCCTCCCTGATGCTATATGCAGTGGAGTAAATCCGTGCTTTTCACTCTGATTAACATCTCCTCCGTTGTTATAAAGCAATTCAATAATGTCAGTATGTCCTTCCTGTGCTGCTACATAAAGTGGAGAAGCTCCAGTGTTATTACATATATTGGCATCAGCTCCTCCGTTTAGTAATACATCAACACATGTTTTATGTCCATTAAATGAGGTAGTATACAATGGAGTACGTCCATCCTTAGTACACTGATTTACATTTCCTCCTCTGTTACATAGCAAATCAACAACTTCGCCGTGTCCTTTCCAACATCCTATATGCAGTGGAGTAAATCCGTGCTTTTCACTCTGATTAACATTTCCTCCTTTGTTACATAACAAATTAACAATGTCACTGTATCCCTCCTGTGCTGCTACATGTAGTGGTGCAACTCCCTCGTTATTACATATATTGACATCTGCTCCTCTATTAAGTAACACATCTACACAGGTTTTATGACCATTGACTGAGGCAATATGCAATGGTGTACATCCATCCTCATTACGCTGATTTATATCAGCTCCTCTGTTACATAGCAAATCAACAACTTCGCTGTGTCCTTTCCAACATCCTATATGCAGTGGAGTAAATCCGTGCTTTTGACTCTGATTAGCATTTCCTCCTTTGTTACATAACAAATTAACAATGTCACTGTATCCCTCCCGTGCTGCTACATGTAGTGGTGCAACTCCCTCGTTATTACATATATTGACATCTGCTCCTCTATTAAGTAACACATCTACACAGGTTTTATGACCATTGATTGAGGCAATATCCAATGGTGTACATCCATCCTTATTACGCTTATTTATATCAGCTCCTCTGTTACATAGCAAATCAACAACTTCGCTGTGTCCTTTCCAACATCCTATATGCAGTGGAGTAAACCCGTGCTTTTCACTCTGATTAACATTTCCTCCTTTGTTACATAACAAATTAACAATGTCACTGTATCCCTCCCGTGCTGCTACATATAGTGGTGTAATTCTTTCGTTATTAAATATACTGACATCTGCTCCTCTATTAAGTAACACATCTACACAGGTTTTATGACCATTAATTGAGGCAATATGCAATGGTGTACATCCATCCTTATTACGCTGATTTATATTAGCTCGTCTGTCACATAACAGATCAACAACGTCGCTATGTCCTTTTTCTGATGCTATATGCAGTGAAGTAAATCCGTGCTTTTCACTCTGATTAACATTTCCTCCTCTGTTACATAACAAATTAACAATTTCACTGTGTCCCTCTTGTGCTGCTACATATAGTGGTGTAACTCCCTCGTTATTACATTTATTGACATCAGCTTCACTGTTAAGTAATACATTAACACAGGGTTTATGTCCTTTAAATGAGGCAATGTACAACGGTGTACGTCCATTCTTTGTACATTGATTGACATTTCCTCCTCTATTATATATCAAATCCACGATGTCGCTGTATCCTTTCTCTGATGCTATATACAGGGAAGTGTATCCATTCTTTTCACATTGATTAACATTTCCGCCTAGTCTACATAGCATCTCAACAATGTCATTGTGTCCCTCTTGTGATGCTACGTGCAGTGGTGAAGTTCCATTGTCATTACAAATGTTGATTTGGTCTCCTCTGTTAAGTAACATTTCTACGCAAAGCTTATGTCCTCTACACGAGGCAGCATACAATGGTGAGTATCCCTCCCTGGTACATTGGTTTATATTTTTTTCGTGTTCACATAACACATCAACGATATCAGTGTATCCATTTAGGGCAGAGACATACAGTGCAGATATACCGTCTTCGTCCTGAGTGGTCAACATTTTTGAATTGCCTTGTAAAAACGAAAAAAGTTTTGAACGGTATTCTTTAAATTTCATTTGACAACTTGAGAATACTTTCCAAATCTTATAACTCTTTATGTCGTCCACAATACGTTTGAAAAATATATTCTCTAGATTACTTGGAATAACAATACTATAGGGATTGATATCCTTAGAAAGGGACTGAAGCACAGTCCGATCATAAAACAATTCACTATCAGCATGTTCCACAACACACTGTAACATGGATGTACTAACATGACTACAATAAATATCAAACATATAATCATGAATACTTGTAAATCCTGTCAAACTTCTCTTGAAATATGTTCCTACCATTGACTGAAATTCAGATAGAATTGTTTTCCTGGGGATGAAAGCATTCACTTCACATTCTTCTAGTGTAACTGTTAATCTTTTACTTATAGAGGAATCAGCTGACAGCACAAATATTTTATCAGGTACATTATTGTTAAACATCACACATAAAGCTATACATGAATACTTAAGTTTGTCTGGCTTTTTTTTCAGTGTGTCTAGCTCATTTCTAAAGTAAATATTTGGTTTGTGAAAAAATAAAGTAGATTCATTGGAATGTTCATTATACAGTGAACACAACAGTGGAAAACACTCTGAATTGATAATTACTCTATCGGAAATGGCGCTTAAAATATCCTCTTGTAGATATTTTTTGCCAACTGATATTTTTTCTCTTAATGTCAGTTGATGTGCACCTGACAAATCAAATATTTGAACCTTTGAAATCTTTAAATTTACAAAATTTTGATCTTTTAGAATTTGTAATCTACATGTAAAAATACATTTAGTAAAAGGAGAACTAAATATGTCATTTATCATGTTTATATTCCGTTCCCATTCGTCGATGTCATAACTAGAGATAGTGTACTTTCCACACAAATCATCAATGTAGAATACCTGTCGAGTTTGTCTGCAGAAATATCTCACCATGTCTGATGATGACGTCACAGGTATCACATCATACCCGTTATTGCTCAAAAATAGCAATGCATGTTGTGCTGTAAATGATTTACCACATCCGGGACTTCCTGTAACAATTGCAACTGAGTCGGTTTTAAGACTGTTGATTAATGCCTTGTATCCACTTGTTTCTACGAACAATGTGTCCTTGGTCTGCCATTTCTGTATAATTACATCCATGTTAGCTGAAATAAAGAGTAGAGATATTTTGTTACCCATTTAATAGATATCTTTCGATAAATAAATCCCATCAACATCTTAATAATTCGACGAAATGGTCATGGTACTCCTAAAATTTCTGACAAAATGATAGACTCTTATTATAAAGTAATCAATTTCCTAATCATGGACAGTAATATTCCTGTTTCTCGTGTGTATGTTTCACAGTTGCATCCTTGCACGAAATCCAGCAATATTTTCCCGGACTTTGCCATTTGACAACCTCATCAATCAAGGAAAGTTATCAATCAGGCTTAAAAACGTCCGTCTCATCAGATCATAAAACGTTCATTAGATGCAGTTTCTTTTAGGGAAATTTGAAGTTTCGGTCCAATCTGTGATAGAGGGTCCCTTTTTTCTTCATTTAATCCTGGGATAAATATTTCTTTCCATTGTCCATAACATTTAATATCAATTGCTACCGGGCACTACTTAAAAAAAGGAGAGGTTTGGCTGGCCTGTAACAAGTCAGGACCATATCGGGTCACAATTTTTGTCTGGTGATTTTCCACCCACCCTGTCGTTTGGTTTTTTGGTTTTTGAAAATTCCTTTTGGTAATTTTGTAGTTCATTCCCGTATTACATGCCATAAAAACCAATATACTTGCTAAAATATTAGCCATAAATCGACCTTAATTTAATTTCAACTGTCTCTGTTTTGTATTCAGCTACTTAATCTTATGCATTGAAATATTGTCAGGGTTGATTTCGTTTTTTGTATTATCAACAATAAACGACAAAAAGGCTCTGACAGCCACATTTTAATTCTTGAGCTAGAATATACCAAGCTGAAATAAAACGCTATTTCCAACTAAGATAGTTTCAGTCTTTTTATTTCCAACTTAGATAGTTTCAGTCTTTTCTTGCCCTGCAAGTTTGAAAAATTTCAATGACACAGGAAAAAAAAAACAAGTAAATCCATTGAGTCAACATATTAAGCACCTACGCTTTAAGATTTTCGTTCGTCTTTTTTTTCATATAAATGTTAATAACAAAAATAGCATTTAAATTGGGAATTGAAGGTTAAAACGAATTTGCTGCTTCAATATAGTTGTGATATAACGCATTATTCTTACATGTATATGCGTTATATCACAATTCTTTCTTAATTTATACTCAGATGATCTACGATCTTTCAAAAGTAATTGCTGTTGAGTTGCTGTAGAAGGGGAGGTTATGGATTAGCATAAAACCGGTTTAATCTATCATTTCTATTGAAATGCTTGAACCAAGTCAGGACTATTGTGGCCTGAAATTTTCTGATGGATTTCCTCCTACTTTGCCCGTTTGCCTGTTGTGGACTTTGGCTATTGACAAATTTGTATGTGCCCTATGCTAAGCAGTAAAACTCAACACATCACGTACTCTTTCTCTCCAGCAGTAAGTGAAATATTTGTTTGAAAGTTTAGATAATTTTACAAATATAGCATGGTAATGACGTCAATACATATATTTATAGACATAAAAGAGCATACTGACCGAGGACACAGTCCGAGGCCAATATACCCTTATCAGGTCTGTAGAATTTTTGCATTGACCTCATATAATAGAATTTTGACGCCATTTTATGACCATTGATAAAAACTATGACATTAAAACCATCTATCCACAAACGACAACGAACTCGATGTCTCCTCCGTTATACTGTAATACGACAGCGCAAAATTTTGTGGTTGTAAAACCTTTTCCTTTGTCCAAAAAAAAAAAAAAAAAAAAAAAAAAAAAAAACATTCATAAAGCCATTCATATACTAGAATTGTAAGCATTTTTCGACATCTTGGTCTACACCTACTAGTTAAAATTGCGACAGTAAAATGCTTGATGTTTATTACAAATAGAAAAGCTTCATTGACAGATATGAATAAATCTACTGATGTTTAAGATTTTATATAATGCATGTATTACTTTTTCCACAACCTCTTTCCACTCATTACCTCTTTCATTTGGTGGTACTGGGTCTTTCATTGTCTTTTCAATAGCCTCCATTTTTTCTTTCATAGCTGCTTCAGTCATAAGGAACTCTCTGTATATATCCATATACGACGGATCTAAATTTGTTACTAACAAACTAGCGCACTCTTGTTCATATTTTTGTCCTCCGATTCTACCAACCGTCTGTTGACGAAAAAGAGCCAATGGTAGTCAATTTGAATTTTTGGATTTACAATAATGTAAGTTAAAAGAATAAGCAACGACAGTAACACGACAAAATGAGATGTACTCAAGTTTGTATATTGCTTTGTGTCATTTGCCTGGCATATGTAGGTGTTAACAAGTTTATGAAACTTAAATATAACTTTTATGAGGACCAAACAATTTCAAGTTATTCCTTTTTGTTGGTATTAAATATAAGAAAGCGAAGAAATGAAACATAGATAGAAAAACAAAATGTGAAAGAACTTGTCATCAGTTAAATAATTATCTATTACTATATTATTTTTCACTGATGCTCTAATTTGGTTTCAAATTCAATTATGAGATATTAAATACAGCATTTCTATATGACCTTTCAAGATCAGAATTAATAAAGTTTGAGTTGTGGATAATCTATACTGCACTGATAAACAATGCAATAATATGAAGTAAATGCGCATGAGACAAAGCTTCTACAAATACATGGTAGAACCAAGCAATGGAACAACGCTTTGCTAATTTTAGAACAACGCTTCATACATATCTGTAAGCTCATGGATGCGGGATCGTCAACAAACATGAAACTTATTGACAAGCTGCTCCTATAATCACTATCAATAATTGCCCGACAAAAGTACAAGTTTCCTAAGCTAGTGAACAATAACAACATATAGACGAAAAGAGGGCACTCATCGAGTCAATCGTATAAAAACTTAGCATTATAAAATAGTGTGATGTAATCAGGTGGTCAGAATAGCATTTGAAAAATACCAAAAAGTAAATAAAAATATGATGGAAAAATATGAAAGTACGATAGTATATCCGTATGAAATATTCTCTCAAAAAAGTACACCATAACTAAAACATACAGAAGGCATACATCTCCCTTGCAATGGAAGAATATTTCTTTTATTGTTGTTGTTCATCTTAAGGTCACCATAAAACCTTCAACAATGAGCTTTGCTAATACATCATAGTCAGTTCAAGACAGCCTCCAACAATGGTTTGAGCGAAATTCATTGCTAATTGTCGAACAAAGCTACATCCATGTTGAAGATTTTTAGTCCATGGATGCAGATTTGTCAACAAACATATATTAACTGGCAAAGTGCTTTTACAATCATTGTCATCCGTTGCCCCCCCCCCCCCCAAAAAAAAACACAAATGTACTAATCTAGTGGACAATTACAACATATATGTAGACACAGACACTAATTAAGTAAATTGTAAGAAAACATATTGAAGAGGTAAAATATGGAACTATAAACAGATGGTCAGAATAACATTTGGAAATTACAAAAAATAATAAAAAGTATGAGAGTATATCCATATGAGGAATTCTCTCCAGACCAAGTTCGCCATAATTTAAATATATTGAGCATACATCTATCGCATTGGGAATCTTTTCACGGACTCCACACTGCATGTAAGACAAACTCCAGTCTTAGTTTAACAATGGAAGATTATTCGAGCCATGTTACTGAAGAATCTGAGTATATCACTGATAAAAGATCTAATGAAGACGACCCAGACTGGGAATCATTATAGAATGGTAAAGTAACCAAAGACATGAATCTTATTTAGTCTAAATACGAAGAAAAGGTTCAAAAGTAATTTGACACCGAACATAAGGAAGATAATGCACGCAAACTCGGATTGAAAAGATGTTCCGGGAACACAGAGATACGATGAAGGGTGTTTATCTGGAGGATATGCGGAGAAACATAGTGCATAGGAAGATAGAAAAGACATGCATTTTATGTGCATAGGTTTACATGTTTAAAAATTGATTAAAAAATAAATTGTGAACAGTAAGAATCTCTAAAAATTATTTCAAAATTTATGAACACAAATTTCAAACTCATGTATATCCAAAATTTTCAAGTGAAACACCTGCAGTAAACATCTTGAAAAAATGTGTATTCTGACTTTGATACTACAGAGGCCTGGAAGTATGATGGTTGATTAAGTATTTGATGTTTTTACCCACTATCGATAAAGATAGCAGCGACTCCATGTAACGGAAAATAATATTCATTGGGCTGGAATAATCACGTGCACCCCCAAATTATGAAATAAACCCACATTTTTAAGTCCGCTCACATCCCCTCTTCAAAATAACAGGGTCCGTTTTCAGACCAACCAAAACAAAATTTGGGGAAATTTCGTTCTTCACAAAAGTATTTCTTTAAGTTGCTTGAAACTATTGGTACTTTTCAGGTATGAAAAATTTCTATAAAATGATAGCCTATGGTGTAAGCTTCCCACATAACTACCATTTCTATACACAATAATTTATAAAAATTAAAAAACCTTACCTGACCCCTTCAAAATGTTGACGTTAACTTTTTCTCGAAATTGTGTTAGTTCAATGGTCTATACAACCCAATATGTTTTCATTTCATAATCCTTGCAATTGTTTTCAGTCTTTTAATATCCTGTCTTAAACATTTAACACGTACACATGATCTTTACATGTTTTGAATGACCAAACTATCACTTTTAATTAGATAAATGGAACATCATAGCAATTTTTAAGTAATATAAACTTCCTACATCCATAAAATCCCTACCTCAACAAATTAACTCTAAAATCGTCATTTTTGGGGGTCTTTATTCGCACAAACAAAACCAGAACATGCAAAATGGGCGTGGTATATGAAAATGTTGCATGGATTATATCTATGGCACGCGATAGTAACAAAAATGTGGTATACCTAGTATTTCGAACGGAAACTAGGGGTTTTCGTGCGAAATACTAGGAATACCGCACGTTAACTATGGGCTTCCGATCGGTATACATAGTTTTCGACGAAAACCCTAGTTTTCAATTGAAATTAAACGGAAACTAGAGGTTTGCGACGGAAACCCATAGTTTCCGATCGGTATCGTTAATTCGAGTATAAAGCGAAAACGCTATTCATAGTTTTAGCCAATGAGAAACGAGAAACGGAAATCGCTATTTGATATTTAACATTCGTCCAATCAGAAACGGAAAACGATATTCAGGGTTTAATCAAACCAATCAGAATCGTTTTTTTTTTCTGTTTATCGCTTATATTTCCCTCATTTTTATTAAAATTTCGTATCTTTTATTTATTTTTTATATTTTGATATTATAAATTAATTAACAAATAGAGTTGTACCTGTGACAAATTTAGGTGCGAATGGATATCAGATAAGCCGTCCTGAGAGAATTGGTAGAATTCGATCTCGACTGTCTATATTCACCTTCACCAAGTAAAAGTTGTGAAATATCGCCGTTTTAGACTTAGTTTAAAATGAATATTCAATTTAACTAATCTCTAGAGCAAAGATTTTTATTTTCATATAACTGGATGTGTACTCTGCTTCGATATTTAAAAACAAATCATGAAATTTGGTATGAAAAATAAGTTATTTGATAAGTAGTAGAAAAAACCCAATAACTCGGTCTTATAAATGATCAAAATAATTCAGTAATTTAAAACTTTTACTTCATCATATCCTTTCCAAGGAGGTATATAAATTAGAAGTTAAAAATTTCATGAATTTTAGCATTTCAGAGGTATGACAAGTATAATTTTAAGTTTACGGTTTAAACTTACTCTTTAAAAATGACAAAAACAATAAAGTGTTAGGAAAATTTTACTTCATGATATCCTTTCGAAAGAGTTTGATATGTTGCGAAATAAAAAAAATATGAAATTCGGCATAGAATAGACAAAAAAGTTAGATTTTTTAGTCAGTGGTTTAAACTCAGTCTTTAAAAATGACTTAATGAATTTTAGCATTAAAAAGATATGAAAAGTAACATTTTTAGTCGACGGTTTATACTTACTCTTTAAAAATATCAAAACAAGTTAAGTGTTTTGAAAATTTTACTTCATTATATCCTTGCGAAGAAGTTTGATATGTTGCGAAATACAAAAATCATCAAATTTAGCATAGAAAAGGTATGAAAAGTAAGATTTTGAATCAGCGGTTTAAACTAAGTCTAAAAAAATGACGAAAAAATTCAGTGTTTTGAACATTTTACACCATAATATCCGTTGGAAGGAGTTTTATAATTCGGGAAGCAAAAACTTGATGAATTTTGGCATTAAAAAGATATGAAAAGTAAAATTTTTAGTCGACGGTTTATACTTACTCTTTACAAATTAAAAAAAAAGTTGAGTGTTTTGAAAATTTTACATCATTATATCCTTGCGAAGAAGTTTGATATGTTGCGAAATCAGAAAATCATCAAATTAAACATAGAAAAGGTATGAAAAGTAAGGTTTAAACTAAGTCTATAAAAATGACAAAAAAAAAAAACATCAGTGTTTTGAAAATTTAACATCATAATATCCTTTCGAAGGAGTTTTATAATTGGCGAAGCAAAAACTTGATGAATTTTAGCATTAAAAAGATATGAAAAGTAAAATTTATAGTCGACGGTTTATAATGTCAAAAACAGTTTAGCGTTTTTGAAAATTTTACTTCATTCATGAAACACAGTACACATCCAGTTATATGAAAATAAAAATCTTTGCTCTATAGATTAGTTAAATTGAATATTCTTTTTAAATTAAGTCTAAAACGGCGATATTTCACAACTTTAACTAGTGAAGGGGAATTTAGACAGTCGAGATCGAATCCTCTCAGGACTCGCGAATCTGAAATCCATTCGCACCTAAATGTGTTACAGGTACAACTCTATTTGATAATTAATTTATAATATCAAAATATATAAAATAAATAAAAGATACGAAATTTGAATAAAAAGGAGAGAAATATAAGCGATAAACAGAAAAAACGATTCTGACTGGTTTAATTAAACCATGAATACCGTTTTCCGTTTCTGATTGGACGAACGTTACATATCAAATAGCGATTTCCGTTTCTCGTTTCTCATTGGCTGAACTATGAATAGCGTTTTCGCTTTAAACTCGAATTAACGATACCGATCGGAAACTATGGATTTCCGTGCCAAACCCCTAGTTTCCGTTCAATTTCAATCGAAAACTAGGGTTTTCGAGGAAAACTATGTATACCGATCGGAAACCCATGGCTAACGTGCGGTATACCTAATATTTCGCACGAAAACCCCTAGTTTCCGTTCGAAATACTAGGTATACCACATTTTTGTTACTATTGCGTGCCATATATATATCGTAATTTCGTATTTTGACAGCCATTTGTTGATTGAAACGCAATATTTTTACCGAAATTGATGAAAAAATTGGAATGTTTCAATATTTCAGATTTGTCCAAAGTTCACTGTTAAAACGTATATATGTCAAATCTGAAGGGTATATCTGTAGATTTGCAAAGAAATTGTTCTAAATATATTAGATGTCTTTAATCATTGTTTTGAAAAACAACGAGTGGTTAATGCGCCTTTGGATACCGAAAATCTTACGCCTACCCCAACAAATGTTCCCTAAAAATTTGTCAAATTTTGTATCAATGTTCCTATAAAAATAACCAGAACACGCAAAATATGTGATGTATATGACAATGCTGCATGAATAACATCGTGATTTGGTATTTAAACAGCCACTTGTCGACTTTAACTCAATATTTTGCCCAAATTTAATGAAAAATTGGAATTTTAAACAATTCAGATTTGTCCAAAGTTCACTGTTAAATCGTAATATGAGTCAAATCTGTAAAATATATCTGCAGATGTGCAAATTAATTTTCTAAGAGATATATTAGATGTCTTAAAATATTGTTTAGAAAAACATGGAGTGTTTAATGTGACTCTGCATACCGAAAATCGTACCCCTTTGACGAGAAATTTTTCTTAAAACTGTCAATTTTCGTCTTTGTTTGGATAAAAATAACTACAACTCGCAAAATCTGCGTAGCATATAAAATGTTGCATGAATTCTATCATGTTTTGGTATTGTAAATCCCACTTGTCACCTTAAACTCAATATATTTTGTCAAAAATTGATGAAAAAATTCACTTTAAAATCGGTATATGTGGCAAATAGGGAAAATTTATCTGCAAATATTCCATTTTTTCTAACCGATACATAAGTTATCTTAAAACACTTTTTAGAAAAACAAGGAGTGTTTAATATGACACTAATACCAAAAACTGTCACCCCTATCCAACAAAATTCAACTTAAAAATCCCCAAAATATGCTTGTCTTCACATACATATATATATGAACACAACATGCAAATGTTTACTTTCTTTCCTTAAAATGCATTGATATATCCTATATTGCAATTCTAACGTCAAAATATGGGTGAAATTTAATATTTTAGTCGATAATTGTGAAGAATAGGATTTTCAGCATTTCAGTTTTTTACAAAATTCAAAGTTGAAATGTTGAATAACTGCTCATAAACCATGCGCATGATCTAATTTGTGATATATGGGAGTATCTGCGTATTTTGGTTTTTGACATGATATACTGTAAACGTGGTTATTTTCGCGGGGGTTTATTTTGCGATTTGCGTTGATCAAACTTTTTGCGTGGGGGTAAATTTTGCGAAAATGTAATACCAGAATTATAATATTCGCGACTTTTGCGTTAGTTCATATAGCTAAATAGTTTAGAGTTACCTTCCCTGATGTCTTGACCAAGATCTGTCCTAGGGGGATCACACGTATGGCACATAAACGTGAACATTTTTTACTAAATTAAATCTAACATACATGATTATAAGTTTGATCCCCAAACATGTAACGACAGTGGCTTTCTAAAACTCCTAAATTTGTTTACCAGATTCTGAAAAGCAATCTTCACCAGAAAAGCAAAAACTGTGCGACGAACTTAATGAAATTGTGGATATGGAATATCGTAACAAAACAGCAACTCCCTCATGCAAACGTAAAAGGGGTGAATATGGACATTATTCTCCGGAACAAAAAGCCAAAATTGTACGTTATGCAATAGATAACGGCGCAACTAAAGCTGCAAGATACTTTTCAGAGAAAACTCAACGAGAGCACTGCTCGTTCTTTCAAAGCATCGTTCATTCTTCAACAGAAACAGAGTAAAACTGATATCACGGAAATTACTTCAAAACCCCGTGGAAGACCAAAACTGTTAAATGAGGAGTTAGATAGTGAAGTGTGTAATTATGTTCGTGATTTGAGGGAGGAAGGGGGTGTTATAAACACAAACATTCTTCAAAGGATGGGCAGGGGTGTTGTTTTGAATAAACAAAAAACATTATTGCCTGAATATGGCCGGACACTTCAACTATCTCGGGAATGGGCCAGATCAATGCTTGATCGTCTAAATTTCAGAAAAAGGAAAGCCACAAAAGGTGTGAAACACTTGTCGGATGACCTTGAATTAGATTTGAGACCTAGTGACCTGAAAATTTTGCTCACATACTGGCCTCTCACTGATACTGCCGATGTCTACTGAAATTTATGATGATTCTTGACCAAACCCTTCAGGAAGTTTTGAGTTTGATTTTTCTTCCGTAGTGCGACAATGTTCTACCAGCAAACTAGGCTCTTTGAGCTATCCGGCAGTTTAGCAGCGAGGACCCCTTGACCCATCTTTCAAAAAACGTATTGTCCTTTTCTCTCCTTTCAAGATTATGGTCATGGAGTTAGTAGTCTACTTGTATTGGGTTTTATTCGTATCTTATATACTATAGGGAAACGGGACAGATAAAGGGGAGGTTTGGTTACCCATGAACCGGATTAACCCTACCGCTGGCTTTTGCTAGTGCCAGTACCAAGGCCGGCTGTCCCGAGTTCCTATCGTTGTCTACGTTTGTCTTTTGTCTTATACATGTTTTTCGTGTGTAGTTCTCTTGCAAATTGTTGCATGTAATTATAATTTCAGCCATTGTAGGCGTTTACTGAAATCCATTTTTTAACATTTGAAAAAACAAAAAATGAATATTTGGACAGAATGAAAAAGATTATTAGCGAAAATGACTTTCCAGGTGATTTAATAATTAACTGGGATAAGACAGGTATGTTATTGTTATAATTAACGTGTGCTACTTGTATAACAAATAGAGTGAATTAAAATTATATAAAATTTCTATACATGTACAGATCGCCAATAACCCTTTCAATTCATGTGCATATTTTTTGTCTGCTTTGCGTTGCGATTCTTCAGAATAAAAGGTCAAACAATATCGAATTTTATCTCCAATACACTCTTTTTTGATTTATCACATGCTGTCATTTTCATATTTTTAACCAAATATATTGTTATTCAACACGCCGTAATTACTGATTTGATTGACACCATTCTCGCAGGCACAAATGATTGACAGTTATAGTTAAATTGCCCTAATTAATATTTGCAGGTCTGAGTATTATTCCAACTAGTGAATGGACCATGGATAAAAAGGGATTCAAACAAGTAAAAATGATCGGCTTAGGTGATAAGCGACAGATTACAGCTTTACTGGCTTGTACGAAATCAGGAAAACTTTTACCCCCGCAATTGATTTATGCAGGAAAAACTGACGCGTGCCATGCAAAGGTTTCTTTTCCTAAGAAATGGGATATAACACATACAGAGTCTCACTGGAGCAATGACGATACAATGATTCGTTATGTAGAGAAAGTGTTGTTGCCGTCAATTGAATCAGTTCGCGAGTGCTTGCCAATTGCAAAACATGATCAAATGGCTTTAGCAATTTTTGATGTTTTTAAGGCTCATCGTAGTGATCGTTTACTGAAATTGTTAAAAAAAAATCACGTATTGCCGTTGTATTTGTCCCTGCAAGTTGTACTGATAAACTGCAAACCCTTGACCAAACAATTAATAAACAAGAAAATTGCAGCAGAGCTGCCAGAGGGGGTTAACTTGAGACATGTTAAACTTGAAGTTCTTCAATAAAAATATAAAGTAGTGGGAAAATACTTATATTTGAGCCCCCCCCCCGTTTTCACATCATTGGTCCATTGGTCATCGTATCAAAAATTATTTTATTGACAGGTGTGCTCAAGTTCCCTAAATATTCAAATTTACACCTAGTCTGATTATTTTATGATTCACGATCCCAAAACGTAGATTTCACCAGTTTATGCGATCTCTGAATGCATTGCAATCTCAGTAGCACTTCCTTGAAATGTAACGTTTGTTGTACATATATTTCCGGCGTACATGGCGTAGCAGACGCTTAGTTGTTTTCATTTGAAGATTGACGATCTTCAAATTAATTTGAGCATTATTATGTTTAAAGCGTAATGCCAATTTATTTTTTTTTATATTTTTTATTTTTAAGTTTTCAGTCAAATATTCACACCAGTTGGCTATCAACATAAGGCAAGGAAAAGGAATATCTAACTTCAAAGTAAGACATATATCATTCATAGCATTTTCATCGTTGCAGAGCTCTTTGGAGTTGTTACATGGGCATATTTTTGATAAATGATTGCATGAACATTTGTCAATAATTTACTGCCATCTTTATTTACGTGTCAGGACATCCGTGCTCCCCGTTTTCATTCGTGTCATCATACTTGAGGCCGGGGTGCCTTTTGGCTTTGGCACATCGACACTATTCATTGTTTGCTATTAATCACAATGTTCGTGCCTCCAGCACGACAGTTTTATCCTTATCATAGCGGTCGTCTTTAAATTGACTCAGATACTTGGGGAAATGCGTTGCTACGGCAACCCGATGTTTGCCAAATCATGGGCAAATGACGAACGCGTTGTCATGGGGAATCACACTTTCCTTGTTATTTATTCTTTATTTATGTTGGTTGTGGTGCACGACAGTTGTATCAATTTGTTCATATTATTCTTGCCTTCGGCAAGACATTTTACACATACGAAACTGCCTGTCTCGTGTGATCACGCGTTGTCTCGTGTGATCTCGTGTTCGAAAATACGAAACACAGACGAGTTGTCTGCTTAGTTATACGGTCGTGCCTTTGGCACGAATCATACTGATAAATTGTTTATACTATTTATTTCATCATTTAATATTTTTTCTGGTGTGGTCCCGCCTTCGGCGCGACTTGCGATTTCAGTTCGAAACCTGGTATACAGCTTTAGCTCTTCCCACTTCCGCTTCAGAACGAAAAGTGTTTACAAGTTCCAACCATCGTTCGCTTCGCTCACATTGGGTTGGTAAAAAATACAAAGAGGAGTTAAAAAGGCATTTCCAAATAACTAAATACCGAAGTTACTGTGAATTTTCTTTCAGCTTATGCGCATTTCGACAACTTATGTCTCATCAGTGCAGATAAAATCTAAACGTTTGGAAGACCATAAACTCAAAGACGTTTGAAATTGATAGAGAACAAATAACCAATATGATCTAAATGTAAAGCCAAAAATCAGCTAAGAACAGTGCTTTGAGTGTGGTAGATATTCCTTAGTTTTCAAATGTGGTATGCTGATATGGTTGCTAAACAAGGAGATAATCGGGCAGTGAGCATTGACCTTCGTACTTCCGTGGGCAAGCCTCTACATGCTAAATGGCTGATCAAATGCCACGAAATGTCTGAAAAGGACAATAAATTTATAAGTAGAGCATTTGCTGCAGTCGGCATCCCGTGTGGAACCTCATTTAGAATTATAACGTTATACGCATGACTACATTTCCTGTTGACAGAATAGCGATGTCTGTAATACATACTTGATTTTGCATGTTTCTTTAATTTTTTATACATTTACATATTAAATTGTACAAGTTTGTATTTTTATTTATTTAAGCTAGCATAACCGAGATTCTAAATGTTGTGTTAAGTAGGGTTTAATTGTTTAATTACAGAATTTCTTGGATTTGGTGTGGTGTTGGTCTTGAGAAATATTCTTATCTCGATGGTATGGTTTCATTCAGCTGACTTTTCTTGAAACTTTTCGCGTGTGGTTTATTTTTGCGCATTTAAGTCGAACGCAATTTAGTAAAAATTACCCCCGAGCAAACATTTCCACGTTTACAGTATCTCAGACCTTTATTCAATTTTTAAGCTGAATAAAATAAAATGAAATGAATTGTGTTCAATATTTGTGGGGAGGGGTAACATGTTTGCAATTAATGAGAGTGTAGTTAATCTAATATGTTCCAAAGTATATTTTCTAATAGATAAGATATAATGAAACGATATTTTGTTAATCATTTTCCAGTTTTTATCAAATTCTTGAGGTATTTACATTTCAATTTGGCATACAATTTCGAGCAGTAAGGCAAAAGAGATGCCTATGAAAAATTTAAATCTACTAAAATGCTCTTCTGCATGTCAGCTTTATTGAAATGCACACAAGAGTTTGCATTAGAACTTATTTTTTTTCATTTAGAGCCTGCATATGTCAAATTTTCTCTTAATTTTAAGGGAAAGGAATGATAATTTTGTCATTTGTGAACCCATAGTAAGTCTGAAACTAAACTTTTTTTCACACAATTTGTTGTTAACATATGATATATATAAAAATACCGAATTTATCGCTAATTTATCTTCTGCATATGCGCATTTCGACAACTTATGTCTCATCAGTTCAAATCATTAAAACATTGGCAATTATTAGATATCTATTCAAATTTGTACGATCCATAAGTCATCAAGTTTAAATTACGAAAATATTTAAAAATTCCAAAACATTTCCATTTTTCAAAATTTTTATGGACTGTGATGGTTTTATTTTCCAACACTGTGTCACAACTGATATATTAGGTATAAAAACTAAATCGAATGACGGTATTTTTTAATCTGAAAGGAATTGACAGCTAAAAAGTCGTCATTTTCGCCTTTTTGCAGGAGAATGGTACATTTTTTGTATGCCCAGATCATAAAAATGGCGTAAAATGTCCTACTTGTGTTCATTTTGAGGATAATAAATTGGTTTAAACTTGGTAGTAATTTTCAGTACATCTAACATATATACTGAAAATTATGGACCTTTGAAGATGAAATTTAGATTAAAACGAAAATAAAAGAATTTTGCGTAGTGTTCTATAAAAGTGTTCATATACTGTCTATGCGTGCGGGTTATTTTCGTGCTGACATAATTATTTTGAAGAGGGGATATTTAAAGACTGAAAAAATCGGTCTTGATCATAAGTTGGGGGGGGGGGGGTTACACGACAAGTTATTCCAGCACATGGCCTATAACTGACATTTGGGAGGGAGGAAGGGGTAATGCATCCTACAGCTATATAGATGTTTTCAGAAATAATTAAAATTTGGTTTCGTCCCCTAATAACGATAGGTCCGCCATAAGGGGTAGACGGACAAAACAGACAGCACATTACTTATTCTGATAAATTATGAAAAAAAAAAAGAAAAAAAAAAACTTCCTAGCTTTTTCAGTAAAAGACATTACTTCGTTTCATCTTCATTTTAAAAAGATTAAATCGATCTATTATAAATTTTTTTATTTGTGCATTAATTATAGAATTTATAGGAATATCCAGAGATTGATGTTTCAAGTTAACCTTAAAGCACATTAAAATATTGATATTTCACAAAGTAATCACAAAACTGAACTGAACGTGAAATGCCAGGTGTTACTTTCAGTTGTCAACCTTTCCTTTGAATATACTCTATGTTGTCCCAGTATAAACAGGTATCTGTATACACTTTGAAATATGGCAGCTACTCTTTAATCTAATATAAGTGCACAAATTCAAAATTCAACAAGTTTTTAAACCAAATTGTTATAAAATAAGTATACTGTTTATGAAAAAACGATTTTTGATAACAAAGTTTGAAATGAAGAAAAAGGATACATAAAAAAAAAAAAAACGTTTGTGATTTGTATAGCGAGCCCTGTCGTAAAATATATACTTCAGCAACATAATCTCAAAAGAACTTTAATAGAAAATGGAAATTTGGCGAATTTCGCGAATAATATGGCAAACTGGTACATCAAACAAAGTCCTAATACACATTTTTGCAAGATGTGTACTGCAGGTGTTTGACTTGAAATTGTTTGAAATACATCAGTTAGAAATTTTTGTTCATATATTTTGAAATAATTTTTAGAGATTGTTCACAATTTATTTTTTTTATTCAATTTTAAAACGTATAAACCTATGCACATAAAATGCAAGTCTTTTTTAACCATGCATCAAGGACTACATATTACATTTAAGGAATAGTCCCTGCATGCATGTAAAATAGACATTGAAGATCTTATGGTGGCTTTGAGTTGTTATCACTCCCCTTTGGGTCGTTGTCTCTTTGACAGATTTCCCGTTTCCCTTCTTTTTTTCTACTGTTATGTTTATTATTACCAAATGAATTGAAATAAAAAAAATATGATTATATCAAATATTTTACGAAAGAATATAGAGTTAGTGAACATGAAACTATAAAACATAGCTGTATTCTGATTGGTTAAAATTGGAGGTATTTTTTTTGCACAACCTTGAATTTTTCCACATCGATACTGGATTCAACTTTTTATCATGATATTTGCCAACACTTATATGGCTGTTTTACCCTCCACTGAGACCATTGCAATTTTGTCGTGGTATTTGTCCCATAGTAGTCACCTGTGCACTTTGGTGAATAAGAAATTCGGTGTAATTAAACTGATATATCATGAACATCGGCCTTTTGGCTACAAATAAAGACTGCGATTTAAAGTTTAATGCTCGCGACTTGTAATTGTAGCAAATACCTCTCCTTCATGATATATATATATATGTTTAAAGTACTCATTATCTTAATATATCTGGTCGAAATGCTAAGTTTTTCACTCGAGATACTAACCGAAATTTTCAATTGGGATCGACATTCATTTGAAATATCAAAATCAAATTATTCTCTCGCTCTTAACATGTAAAATCTTCAGTATCGATCGCTATTGAGGAGCGAGGTTTTAAGCTTGTGTCTTGAAAAAAATCTAAGAATTTTTTTCTTTATATCAGACCATCTGTCGAGATTGTTTTGGCTGTTTTAACCTCCACTGAGACAATTGCAATTTTGTCGTAGTATTTGTCCCATAGTAGTCACCTGTGCACTTTGGTGAATAAGAAATTCGGTGTAATTAAACTGATATATCATGAACATCGGGCTTTTGGCTAGAAATAAAGACTGCGATTTAAAGTTTAATGCTCGCGACTTGTAATTGTAGCAAATACCCCTCCTTCATGATATATATATGTTTAAAGTACTCATTATCTTAATATATCTGGTCGAAATGCTAAGCTTTTCCCTCGAGATACTAACCGAAATTTTCAATTGGTATCGACATTCATTTGAAATATCAAAATCAAATCTAAGTAAAATCTTCAGTATCGATCGCTATTGAGGAGCGAGGTTTTAAGCTTGTGTCTTAAAAAAATCTAAAGATTTTTTCTTTATATCAGACCATCTGTCGAATCATCTATACAAGAATATCTTATTTGTTTGATTTTAATGTCTGAAAATGTAATATCTTAATCTTTGATAAACTCTAATCCGTTAAGATTTTGAACAACAATGTTTATTGTATGAGTGCATTAAGTTTCAACGAAATACTGGCTCCTGGGTTGATAGATAATCTCGGGGACTAACAGTCCAACAGCATAGGCATCGGCCAGTGGTAATAACTAAGAAAATACCGAGGATACTGTTAAATTAGTTACTGCATATGCGCATTTCGACAACTTAAAGGTTTTGACATTAGCTTCTATCTCTTATCGCGAATTGCTTGAGATAATTTAACTGCTAAAATATTTAAAACAAAGTATGTGTTGCGAAGCAGCTCTCAAGGTCAATAACAAAATACCGAGATACATGAGTATGTGAGCTGCCAAAAGGGATAAACTTAAGGTAGTTCGATCCTAATAAAAATTTCAGACAGAATTTTTTTCTTTTAAGATATTTTGTAGGTCTTAACCTATGTATTCAAAAAATAAAATAAAAATGATATGTTACCGATCATCTTTTCCTGTTATCTGGCTTTGAAAATCAGGCCAAATTCAGTATTTTTCAGCAATATTTACAAAGAATATATAGGGAACTGTGATAACATGCTTATTGTTTATCTTTCATATAAAATAAATATCAGACAGATTTTTTTTATTTTTTGATATTTCAGAGATAAACACTTAAGCTATCTGTTGCGCTGAAAAAATCTATATGTCACCGTTCGATTAAGAGAGATATTTAATATAGTTTTCGAAATAGACAATATTTACGGGAAAAGGGAGCTAATTTGCGGGAAAGTGTATGCCAATCTATTATGACGTCACAGTGAATAGGCCAATACAGGAATATTCCGGTTTGAAAATCAAGTCAATTCCTTATCCGACTCGTGTTTCGCAAATGCGCCAATCGAATGCGCCGTGTATTAGTGTCGAACTACCTTAAATTCTAAAATATAACATAAAGTTACAAAAACAGATGGCAAGAGCATTGTTGTGGAAGACAATTTGATGGCTGATGTTTTTCAATTAAAGCCCCTTATGGCTTTTCGTCGCGGAAAATCTCTACGCGAGCATTTATTCATCAGTAACTTAAAATCTTAAGTATTGCTGGCTAATCACAGGGGCACGAAAGGATGTAAAATAAAGGGATGAGTAACCTGTCCCCATAGTCTCCAAACAAACAAAATCCGAGGTCCTGACAACAAATTTACCATACATAACAGATACACCTGCACAACACAGAATCTGGTATATGCTTTCATATGTGGGCAGTGTTAAAAGATATACGTAGGGGAGACTGGTGACCGCTTTATGGAATACATTCGCTCTGTCCGTAATAATAATTGCCAAGTCGGCAATCAATTCAGAATTTCTAACTACTGCTCACAAGATATGCAAGTATCAGTGCTTATAAAATTACATGGTGGCCAGGAAAATAGACGTACGTTGGAAAAACGGACTATATTCAGAATGGGTACTTAAAAACTCAGGGGTTAAAACGAAAACGAAACAAAGATCATTCTATGACTAACGAGTCTTGCTGTCGTATGATTTTAATTGGCTTATATGTTGCTACCAGTGTACACACCATGTCAAAGATGTTTTACCTGTATAAAATACATTATTATTATTTTTAAACTAATCCTTCATTCTTCTTGGACCACTTGACGATGGCAGATTTGCCGAGATATATCGGTCGACCCTTTTATTGTTTCTTCTCTTTTATTTTGTCATATGTTTTTGTAACTTGATGTTGTATTTAAGATTTTAAGTTTACCCCTTTTTACAGCTCATATGGTCATGCATCTCGTTATTTTAAAATAATTAAATATCTTGGTGATATTTCAAGAATCGTAAAACATGTAACCCAGATTGGTTTTAAGCTAGTTACTAAATTTCTCTCAGCTAGGATGAGTGGTTTGTAACGAGATACCAGGTTCAAAATTAAATATACAAGGTTCATCGTAGCTGGTATAGAAGCTTTCATTTAGCGACTATTAATCTTCCTCATTTTACAAATAAGGAATATTTGAACAAAAATGTAATATGTACTAGAGAAGTCAGAATATTTGTTTTTGTGACTTTGGAGAACAATGACCAACATCTACCTATCGAAAATATTTTCGAATTCGTAATAACAAATTCTTTAAATTGTTATAACGGCTTTAATTCGTTATAACAAATTGTTTAATTTGTTACAACGGCTTTAAATCGTTAAAACAAATTGTTTAATTCGTTAAAACAGATTACAGAATTTTTCATAACAAAAGTTGGTTTAAAAAAAATTTGAAGGATCCTATATTGGCTTCCGTACAACAGTGATTGATTTATAATTAGTATTTGTTCTCTCTGTTTCCAATCTGTTATATGCTTCGTTTAAGCAAATTTTCCAATTTACTATAACCAATTAAATTTGTAATGAAAAACTCTAAAATTTGTAATAACGGATTAACAGAAAAATTATATTACGATTAAAATTCACCAAAGCGAATTATTAAATGCGTTATGATAAGTTCAGCAACCTGGTATAATGATATGAGCAATCTGTTTTAACGAATTAAAATTATTATTAAAAATTTTATAAATCATTATAAAGATAGGTCCAATATGGGCTTATGTATGTTCCTTATACTTGTCGGGATATATCCATGTTAATGTTGACAAACTACGTCTGGGCAATGATTTTTATCGGATGATTTTAAAAAAAATAAAGAGTAAAATGTTTTTAGGTTATTCAACGATATATATATATATATATATATACATTTACTATAAAGTAACACCAAAGCTCATTGTTGAAGGTCTCATGGTGACTTCAAGATGAAGAGCAACAATAAAAGCGTTGTTACTTTGCTTGATTTTACTATGTATTTGTAGAGACTTTGTCTCATGTGCATTTTCTCAATATCCCTTCATTCATCATAGTTTATCATGTCCAATATAATAAGGGTGTAGTATGTAAAGTTGTCACATTGTTCAGACAACTATGCAAAAAAGCAATAACTTTGTCTGGCGGCATTCCTTGTCAAAGACATTGGATCCTATCTGTTAAATGCGAAACTTCATCGCAGCTGATCTGCATTGAACCCTTATACATTATGTACTTCAATACAACCCTAGATTAGACCTACGAGGAGTTATACATATCTTATATAGGCTGGGTAGCCGAGTGGTCTAGGTCACTGAAAACTCAGTTACTCCTATTGATTAATAATCCAACTGACTGTTTCAGATGAATGGTTGCAATATTCAAGAACCTCTTATACATTTTGTTTATTGTAATTGTGACAGTCAAGATTTGTAAAGATAATTCTAATTATTATATTTTACCTTTGAAAGCTCCTTCCAAACAACAGGAAAATCTGAGTTGTCAATGGTTATCTCTGCAATGTGTGCTATCCGGTTCCTGTGATATTTCACCCTTGCTAAATCAGCACCAAGACTCTCATCACTTGGTGGTGGTAGGATATCGGAATTTCCTGACTGTGGGGTTATTGATGATAAATGACGGAACAGACAAATCATGAGTGAAACGTCAAAGTCTGAAGATACAGCTGTAGAGCCTGTAGAACAGACAAATCATGATTAAACATCAGAGTCTCAAGATTCAGCGGTAGAACCTGCAATCAAGCATGCAAGAAAAAAGGTGTGACAACACCAACTTAGGACACTATTTTTCCTTATGTAAAACATTTATAATAAGCCATGTGGTTGTTAATATTTTGCAATATTGTATTTGTTGGTATTTAGTCGGGTACGCATGACAGCAATTGTTTGAAACGCTATTTGTTAATGTCATCCCGCATCCATGGGAAAATAGATCTCTATTTCGAGCGTAGCGTGATACGACCGCAGCATTTCGATCACGGAAATTGGCCCAAGTGTATTTTCAAGTGGATACAGATGCAGTAATAAGATGGACATAAGTCCTTTTGATCCCTTAAAGCTACGCAGAATCTTTTTGGCTTACATCAAGAGAACTCGAAAGAAAAAATCCCATTTAAGAAGAAAAATCACTAAATTTTGAAAGACCTTACTTTAGGTAACATTGTGAACAAGTAAATATTCACACAAGTATAGGAGAAAAACGATCTTTATTATTCATTTCTACTTCAGAGTTTAGCTGAGTGACGTTACTTGGCTGGATCTAGGTCATTTTAAAAAACACTCATACCACTGTTTCTATCGTTATTTAAAGCGTTCGAGTGAGATCATGAAATAACTAAATACTGTAGAAAAACAAGGACAAGCGTGTTACCCTTTTGTCTAAATCTTATTGTTTCTTTCAGCTTAACTTCTTCGTAGAATAACTATATACTAAAATTACTGAGAAATAAAATTGGCTGTTAATGTTTCAATCGATGCAAAAAGATTCCAGAAAAGAAGTTCAAAATAATAAAAAATATTATTTCTCTTTTATTATCCTCAAAACAATCTAGGAAAAAAATAAATATATGTGTGCACACACACGCGCGCGCTTGCTCCTGTGTTCCAGTGATGAAAAACTAATACCTTTGTAGTGATGTAATCATCAGAGGTTAATTAACAACAAAATATACAAATTGTCCCTTGTAAAATTTTACCTGTGGCATGCCCTAAAGGTAAATGTGGCGTGTGCTGCACTAATTACAGGTAGTAAAGGCACACTCCTGTTTTTAAAAAAATCGCTTATAAACACGATAAAAAATCTAATTTCAATTTCTTCACTGATATTAAATAAATGACGGATACTTTATAAATTTAAAAGACAGATGCAGTTTATAAAGGATTATACAAGTTGTCTCAAAAAAATTATATACTTATAATGCCGAAATCCTTTATACAGACAGTTGTTTTCCGGGGTTTTGTAATACTTCAAACCACAGCAGAGATTAGGCTGTAAGTTAGTATTTGTACGTGAGTATGCAGTTTATGACATTCTTTATTGCCCTTTATAGTCTTAGTTCAATGTCATATGCATGGGTTTTATGTGATTCGAGCACAATACCAAGACCCTGAGCATGCGAAGTTGATGAAATTAAATTTTATAATATGATCGAGTTAATGCACTTTTATATTGTTTTATTATTAAAATTGACTCTCTCTATGATTTTATACATCTGTAAGTTCCAACGATTCAGTATATTTTACCCTAAAACTTTAAAGAAGGTAATATACTTTGCACGAAAATACGATAAATAAAATGCCCCTACATCAGATTTAGCTTGCACCTTGTATTTTTTTTTAAATAATTTGCACCAATTTCATTTTCTGTTTTGTATGTATAAATATAGGTACGTGAATAATAAGTCTAAGGTGGCTGTCTCATAAAGATGCAATGCATAAGGTGTTTGTGGAGTTGATTGTGTACACAGCAGGTGGTATCAACGGGAAATTATACTCCGAAATCGTCATTTTCCAAGTAAGATCAAGTGATTTATACAGGAAGAAATGGTCGGATGGGTCTAACACCTGTCATCTCAATAAACACTTAAACCCCCAGTCACACTGTCACGTTCTGGCCGCTACGTTTCGCTACGTTTTAAAATGCCACGTATCATGTCATTTTTTGTCATAATTTTATGGTCTGTACGTTTCGCTACGTATTTACTACGTTTTTCTACGTACTGTTACGTTTTACCACGTTTTATTGGAAATTCAAAGCCTACGTTCTGCTACGCTTCACTACGTGTTGCTACGTATGTACTACGTTTTACTACAGTTTACTGCGTATTACTAAGGTTTACTACGTTTCTACTACGGTTTAGTACGTTTCGAGTACGTTCCGTTACGTTTGATGTCCGTTTTGATACGTTTATGTTACGTATTAGTACGTTGTACTACGTATTAATAAAGATCTTTGAAAAAAGTTCAAGAATTTGCAAAGAATCCACACTGATTATTCATTGTGCAAATAAAAACTTTCACAAAGGTATATTTAATCATTTTGTTCTATTGTACGAATGACTGTATAACATTCAAATGACTAAATACCGAAGTTACTGTGAATTTAAATTCTGCATATGCGCATTTCGACAACTTATGTCTCTTCAGTGCAGATAAAATCTAAACGTTTGGAAGACCATAAACTCAAAGATGTTTAAAACTGATAGAGAAAAAAAAACCAATACGATCTAAATATAAAGCCAAAATCAGCTAAGGACAGAGCTTTGCATGAGGGAGATACTCCTTAGTTTTCCACAAAATTTACACAAAATTTAGATATTGTAAGGTTCCAAATAGAATCGCCTTCAAATTGATTTTCGAGTACCTGGTAAATATAATGATCTATAATGTTGACTTACTCTTTTAATTTGTTAACTTATCTTCGGCTCATAAAAAATATCTCAAAATTAAGAAAAAAATTCCAACATCTCATATTTTGTTCAAAGGTGAATGATGAACCAAGCAAGTCAGATCCGTAGTAGACCATAGCGATGCGTATTTAAACGTAACGAAACGTATTAGAGCGTACTGAAACCTAGTAATGCGTAGAATGAAACGTGACTAGAAAAACGTACAGAAACGTAACAGATACGTATCGAAACGTAGCAAGTACGTAGCGAAATGTATAGATTCTAATTACCTAAGTTTTGCTACGTAACAGCTAAGTTTCTACCACGTTTTTTCTACGTTTCCCTACGTTTGTGCAACGTTTTAATTTTTGGCTACGTTTGTATTGTGCAGACCAATACAAACGTAGCTGGCTACGTTTCTATACACGTTTTGCTACGCATTGCTTCGTTTGGTCTACGTTTTGCTACGGTTTGCTACGTATACTGCCGTTTCGCTACGTTTTGAAAACGTAGCGAAACGTAGGGGTTAAAACGTGACAGTGTGACTGGGGCTTAATACACAGTATGGTGTGTACACGCCTGCATAACTATGAATACTTCTTGTATATGAATCCAAATTTCTACAATAATTTCTGTTGATTTTTTGAAAACGGGACCTTCGATAAAAGTTCTGGATATATTATCAATTTAATGATATATTGATAAAAAAAGCTACAAATTTTCAGTTCTTTATTGAATAAATTACAAATCGTTGAATTTAGTGAAATAAATTCCTTTGTATTTGGACAGATAAGATTTATGTACTTGCTGTGTTAACACAGGCTTAACGAGTTTTGTTACTTTGTGGTCTTTAGGTATCACGTGACTTTTTAAGCTGACAAGATGACAGTATGGCGGTTGATGCACCGGGGATCTGCTCACAATTAATTCAGTCTTGTACAGTTATCCAAGACAATTAAACAGTAATACATATATTTATATGCTAACTAAGATATGAGGAATAAAATATTGAATTTCTATTTTTTTTGGCGAATTTTCCCTTTAAATCCGACGAAGAATAAAAAAATAACTTATTTAAAAAAATTGCAAATGTTGGCCTTTTGATCTCTGATAGCCTGGGAACGGCAAGAGCTATGCAAAAAATGTTGACATAATACAAAAAGCTAAAAATACGAAATCAAAAGAAATCCGATAGAAAATAAAGAATTTGCATATTTTGAAAAATTGATTTTTTTTTGCCTTTTGATCCGAAAACAGCTATCTTGGAATACTACTGAAATCTTACAATAAGTGGAATCCGAGGAAAAAAATCTCATTGCAATCGGATTAAAAAAAAAATTACAAGTATTGGAAATTGCAACTTTGACCCCTTTGACATTTTATAGCTCGGAAACGGTAAAAGCTATGCAAAAGCTGTTGAAACACATGTGAAATCGCACAAAAAGAGGAATCCCAAGAAAAATATCTCTTCAAAATCTGATGAAAACCAATGGAGTTATAAATTTTTAAAAATTACAATTTGGGCCCTTTGACTATGGTAAGAGCTACGCCAAATCTGTTGACATACCACGGAAAGCTTACAACAAGAGGATTCTAAAGAAAAAATCCCATCGAAAGCCGATTAAACTAAAAATTGATGGTTATCTGCACTTTTGCAATTTTGGCCGTTTTTAGCGTCTCATAGCTTGAAAAGAAAACAAGTTATCAAAATTGTAATGGCTATGTGCTATGTTTATTTTTAAAAGGAATAAGAAAAAAACTACATCAAAATCGGATGAAGAATGAAAAAATAAACTTTCGAGATATTCATCTTTCGGGTTCCATTTATTTATGAGTGGTACATGCTTCATGAAATACGCTGAAAACTACTGATTGGAGATTTTCTCATGAGCATTCTGAGAGAAACCCCATCAGAAACTGATAAATACAAGACATTCTACCGGCAAATATATGGAAATACCCCATCGATCCCTTTTAGGCCTTTTTTCTGAAACGGACAGGACCAGGAACTCGAAATAAAAACCGGTCTTAGAAATGTGCCAAGAAACATCATGCTAAAATTTAATAATGTTCCTTCCACTATAACGAAAGTTGTGTTGTCCGTTTATCGAATGGAAAACGGTTTACTGAGGGGACCTCACAGAATTAATAATTGCAAGTAAATCTGATATGTCAGGTAACCCTATAATTATTTTTATTATTTGCTAAATATAAACAAATAAGTCAGGTATGTAAATTCTTTTCTTGTTAAAAACTGGATTAAAATTTATGTTGGGAATATGAATTCTCCAATTTAATGTTTATTTGGAAAATATGGACCAAATCAAATATGTCAGTATCAGGGAAGGGGTCGATTACTCTAAAATGTAATTGAATGCATTACAATTACTTTGCTTTGAAAATGTAATCAATTACATTACAATTACAGCATTTTTTATTTGTAATTGATTACAATACATTACTTTCCTCTTTTGTTATCATGATTACAAGTGATTACTTATGAAAACATTATACATATGTCTTTGAAAGATACCAGTGCCTGTTGAAACAGAGATCATTACTTAAACATACACTTACACATACAAAGGTCAATTGCTGTAGCATTTTTTGTCCCACTTTTTATAAGTAGATCAAAATTGTTCAGTAATAAATCCTCCAGGCTAAGCATTTTATTTTGAGTTTAATTCTTAAACTATTTCCAGATACTTGTGATGAAAATAGTGGAGAGGTTTCAGTTATTACAATAATACCGCAGTGGTCATCTGTTAATTTTGTTTAATTATGTTTTTTTTCATTGCTGATACAACAGTATTTTCATAAAAGCTGTGTCTATGCCAGCATGAAAATGATATATATCTCAATGTTTTACTTTTCACAAATAAAGACTTGATTAAGAAATTGTTTTGAAATTATTGTTAAAATTTGACAATTGTATATCCAGTATTTTACACTAATTAGTATTGACCATTTATTTTTTGTTTATTTAGTTGACATCTACATGTTTTTATTACCATTATTAGCTTGCCATTTTTATGACCCAGAGATATGTACATGATTGTCTTTAATTTAATCTATTGAAAGGGATAAACAATTATTGAAGGAATACAAGTGAATGTTATTTCTCTAAAAGTTTACAATTTCAATTTTTGAAAGTAAATACAGTAATTATGTCATCTCACACCTTTACCAGTTTCTTCCCTTTCAAATTTAAAATGTTAAAAATTTCAATAGGGATGGAACTAATTTCAACTGGAAAAGGTTGAGTTTTGATTGATTGTCATATGTTCTTATTGATATTTATATATTTTGAACTTATTCAGTAACATAATTATTGTAATTTTAAAAAGAATAAATTTCTTACATTTCACATGATAGTATGTATATATATGTATGACATAGAATATATATCTTGTATATTTGATATATGTTACTATCACTGACTGAGTAATCATAAAGTAATCAAAATGTAATCATGATTATTCATATTTTTAAGCTGTAATTGATTACATTACAATTACAAGTAATCTAAAAAGAGCTTGATTAAAGATTACACATGATAACTGAAGAAAATGTAATCGATTACAGCTGATTACGATTAACTATTACGATTACCCCAAGCCTGGTCAGTATGTACATGTTTTAGTTCAGTATTTTATTTTTGTAATATTACTAAACCTAATATGTCAGGTATGTTAATTCTCCAATGTTTGATTTGGTAATATGGACAAACTCTAATATGTCGGTTATGTAAATTTTGTAACTTAATTGTTAATTTTGAAAATGGACTAAATCTAGTATGCTCGGTATGTAACTTTTGTTATTTATTTATGACGTGGACATTAAACGTGTGTTTAACAAACAACGGCAGTAGAATACCGAAGGAACAAAGGGGTGACATTCACAAAAATCGAAGTCCAAAGACAGGGCAAAAACGAGAACACAGAAAACAATGACGTTAGACACAAAAACAATGACGCCAGACAGACACAAAGCACAGAACCAGAAACCACAACATTCAGAACAAAGGCACTCACAGTGTGAACTCCAGTGAAACTGAGAGTGACATCAGGTGCTCCGGAAGGGTAAGCATGTCCTGCTCTGTTAACAGCACCCGTCACACTGTGAGTGATTCAATCCGGGAAAATGTCAAAGTCGGTAGTCAAATCCGGGAAGACGTGATTTTAAATGTCTCTGGTCTCGATAAATTCAAACACAACTGTCAGTTATTTGTATGTTGTTAGAATATTAACATTAGTGTATTTCACTGATGGTAATTAAATTTACGTCCTTAGATTCATGTGCATGTATCTTAATTTTTTTTTCAACCATTCAGATTTCAGGTACAGCTCACATTTGCGATTCGCAGTTTTGGTATAATAAAATCTCTAAATTTCTTCCGCACACAAGATTAAAATCTCGCTCGTCAATCCCTATTGGCATTGCGGGTTTTAAGCGAGAAACTGAATCTCAAAAAGGTATCAGTATAAACATCAAAAATTAAACGTTAAACTCAACACTCGGTCTCGAAGTGATGCTTTTTGGTGAAAAACCTAGTTTAATCGTCGAGAAACCTAATTTTCCGGCGACTGTGCCTAACCATAATACGGCCGAAAATATTTTGCAGTCGTATACAAATAAAATTAAGATAGATTGTTCGACATCTAAGAATGAATTCCACTCAAACTGGTGCAAGGACCGTTTTCAACTTATTATGAGATATGAGCAGAGATCATTATCTTTTATTATTTATTTATTTATGCTCATCACCAAATAACGACGTACAGTGATGTCAATAAACATATATTATACAATGTGGCATGTTGAGGGTCTAATAGATGAAGAACAACAATAAGAGCCGTTTTTTACTTCAGAGCGAAATACAGAATAAATATAGCTTATGCAAATGGCCATTGCGACAACTTAAGTTTCTTCAAAGAAGACCAATACATCACAACGGGTATAATATCTATCAAAAGATGTGAAGATACTAAAAGATTAAAAAAATCCACACAAAAATTTAATGACACCAGGGTGTACAAGCCAAGTTGCAATTTCAAATATGGTTCCTGTCCTTCTAGAATTACATAATATCTATAAGTTTCATTACAATTGGATGTAAACTTTTTGAGTTATAATCTTGAAACAAATATTTAACGTCTGCCTGCGCGCACTCGCGCACGCACGACGCATGCATCACCAAAACAATAGCCGATATATAGTTCGTTGCCATTCGGCTAAAAATTCTTAAATAAATCTTTTTTTAGATTTTAGATTTTAGATTCAAACAAATTTATTTTGTCAAATAGAAAACACAAACGGGGCGGACACAAGTTTTACCAACTTATGAAGTCCTCTCCCGAATACAATTTGTTACATCACATATAATATTTTATGTAAGCATGCATATCAAGAATCAAATTAATTATATAGACAAAAGAATCATATTTGTGTATATATTTATATAATGAAGAGTACTTTTGATATTTATATTAATATATTAATGTGACGTGTAATGTTTTATTCACTTATGCAATTAAACAACGATGAATCGATTGGCATCTTTAATAAATTTAAAAATGTTTGAATACAGTTATATTTTCTCTGTAAGAAAGTATGGAATAGCCACTTGTTAGCAAGGTGGTATTAATTTCGAGATATTCTGGTAGCCAACCTAAATCCAATAAAAGTGTAGCACGAATTTCAACATAATAAGCACACTCGAAAAAGTAATGATGAACATCTTCAATCGACGTCCCTCATAAACAAGAAGAGCAAGCAATGATGTTAACTTTACATAACTAAAAATTGAGAGAGAATCTTTTTTAAAATGTCACATCAAAATGTTCAGAGGTTCTGTAAAACGTTTACCTAGTGTCCTGTTTAGTTATATGATTGACTCATGACGAATCGTGAAAATTGTAATGTTGAACGATCCACAGACATTCAATCTACAATTTCACTTCTCCCACCAACATCTTAAAGCATAAAAATATATCAGAAAGGGCGGACACTTTAACAATAGACACATTCAACGAATCAATAATATGCCATCGCATGATTGTATCATAAAGGCCGTAAAAGACCAAAGACGCTGAAAAAATAATGACAAAGCAAAGCTAATATTAATGGCCAGAGGAAGAGTTGATCAAACGCAATGTGTTTGTTTATATATTATCTTTCATTTATTGCAAAGTTATACATACCATAAGGCAGAAGTAGACTCCACTGTGTCACTGTTATCACCCTTTTCTTCTTTAATTCTTTTAAAGTAGTCAGATGTTTTTTTATGATTCCATCAAGATCGGAAGGGGGAAATTCCTGGTCAAACCGACATCTGACAGCTTGTGGTGCTATTTTCAGTACAAGATGACAGAAGCGAAGGAAATTTGTCTCCTCCTCTGATACAAAATGTAGCATCCTAGTATTAAATGAATATGATTAGTGTGTTATGTTGTGTATAAGTTTGTTGCACACTAGAAAAACATTATATAGCTTACATTTGAAATATATGAGAAGATCCAATATTAACATCATATACCACCTTCCCATGCCTATCTTATAAAAAACTGCATGGAATCATTTACAGAGGATACACATGTCAACATTCAAATCATGGTTTTATTATGGTTTGATAATGTTATTTGAATCAAAACTAAGTCAGATTCAATTTGTATCTCAAAAAGATACAAATATCTCAAAAAGATACGAGGGTTAGAAAATGGCAATTCCAATCAGCTACATATCAGAACTTTCAAAACAATATATACCTCACTGATCGTGTGACGGGTGTCGCTAGTGGAGCAGGACATGCTTACCCTTCCGGAACACCTGATGTCACTCCCGGTTTTCATGGGAGTTCACACTATGAGTGCCTTAGTTCTTAATGTTATCTTTTTATTTCCGTGCACTGTAGCTGTCTCACGTCCTTGTTTTGTCTTTGTTTTTATCTGTTACCGTTTCTGCCATGTCTTTGGACTTCGATTTTTGCAGTCATCGCTTCCCTTGTTCCTTCGGTATTCTACTGCCGTTGTTACATACATGTTACACACTGTGCAATTATCTAATCTGAATCAAATATTAACATAATTAGTTGCTACCATTGTATTAACAATATCATAATTTGGAATATTTACTCTGTTCTATTTGTTTTGTTATGTTGGTTACTGTTTTCCTGTACAATTGCATGTACTATGCATTAAATAAGCAAAGGATATGCAATTAATATACATTATACAATGTCTCAAACGTCAAAACCTGGCAATGAAATAACTTAGATGTTGTTCTTCATTTCAGGTCACAATTAGACCTTCAACAATGAGCTTTACCCACACATCATAGTAATTCAAGACGGCCCCAAGAAGCCGTTTAAGTACAATTCATTGCTACATTCATGTTTCCAATGACTCATTTATGCGGGATCATCTAAGACAAAAAAAACTTGTAGTATTCTTACATCTGCTCGAATCTGTTGCCTGACAATGGACTAATAGAAGACAATCACAGAGTGAGAACAACCACATACCACTCACCGAGTCACTGTGTATTTGAGAATAACATACATGATTTTTGACATTGATTGTTAGTCATAGATATAAACCAGTAAATAATACTTCTATATTTCTATTTTTGAATACCCAATCCAAAATACCTGTGATTGTGATACTTGACACGAAAACTACTCCAACAAAGGCGTTAGAATAGGAATTGTCAACGCGAAATGACATAAGTTCAAATATACCTGCTTCTTAAATCCGTCTGACATGATGCTGACATCTGTTGTGTGTGATCTGAATCACTTCTACCATCCTCATTGTCTGCTACACTCATCTGAGTCTCCAAATCTGTGTTTAATTCTGAAGCGCTGTCACTTTCATTTTGCTGATTTCTTTCTATCGCTGTTTCGATGAGACTTTCAGTAGACATGTTTCCGAATCCAGTAGCTAAGGTATCTGATTGTTTACTAGCTTGTGTCACTCGCGTCCACGTTTAAGGTAGCTTGATTAGGTTGTTTGGCTAGCTGATCAGTAACTTGAGATACAGAGGAATCCTCTAGCAGAGTTCCTGGGCTGCCTAGCTGTGGATCTTAGTTTGGAGTTACTAATTTACCTGCAGCTTGTTGTAGCACATCTGTTTCTATAAAAAAAAATGTAGACGATCCTTTTAACGCAACAGCTAATCTATCTGTTTGTTGATTCTTGTGTCATTAAGCTGAAGTAATACTTTAATTTTCAGTTGGCTTGTTCAATTTATTCGGGTGCTTTTTCTTAATATAGCATCTACACTTTTGCTAAAATCCTGAAGTATTTCTCTTTACACGATAATCTGACTTTTTTAATTCTGTGCTTGACTGAGGATAGTAGTAAGCTTGATTCAAGACATTTTATTTAAACTTGTATCGATGTTTCATGGTTCGGCTCCATCTCGGAGTAAAGGGAAACCATTAGTACTTTTGACAATTTTTTTTCGAATTAGAGTTTAGTGATCTTGATTAAAAAGAGTTGGTTTAGAATGTCTTTGATTTATTCTATATCTATTTATAAGTCAATAACCACATTGCTGTTTGTTTCATCATAATATCTACTATTATTTTGAATTGAACAAAAAATAGAATTATTTTTACCGTCAATGGTTCATTTTGTCGTAGCTGAAATAATAATTTTATCCTGCAATGGTAGCTTTTACCATACATATAAAGCCCAACGTATATTCCCTTGCTGTATCCTGCACAGCTGTATCTTGTACACTATACAGGATATCGATTTAAACCACGCCCACTTCCGGTATTTATGAAATCCATAACACGACACGAAACAGATTGAAATGCTCGCAAAAGGCTCGCACGTCAATCTGTTTCTAAGACTCTTACAAATACAGTTGATATACAAAGACACTAACTATATATTGTCTATATATTTCGGGCAGTGGAAACTTTACATGTAAATTCAATATCAAATACTGAATGAAACATTTCACTGAATATCGGCATATACGTAAGGATATAATATACATGGAGCAACAATTGTTCTATCATCTATTATGCAGTCTCGTTTCTTAGAAATAGGGGCGGATATGAGATAGGCCTAGGGGGCGTTCATCCCTTTTTCATTGCCAAAAGAAAAAAATATTGTGGAAAATCTGTATTAAGCTGCACGCATACTTGTAATCAAATTTTTACGAACTGAACTTGATAAAGAAATATTTATAGGACTATTCTTGACAACAATAGTCAAACATTTTTATACCTTTATCAGGATTAAAGTCCTTCTTCGGAAGTCTTGGATAATGGTTTACTTAAAAAGATGTTGCAAAAATCATTGCAAATTTTGGAACCAATACTGGATCTCTTAAGTATCCAATTTTCTTCCATTCAAAAATTTCAGTTCTTGTAGTCATGTATAACAATAGTTACCCGTTCCCACTTTCGGTCTATAAAATTTGTGTAGGAATGTTTTAATAGGTTTATATCAATTTTAAAATTCAAAAAAGGTAAAAATTGTCATAAAAATATATTTTTATAATTTAATATATTTGATAAAATAAACCACATTACCAGAAAATAATTGCGATGTTGTTACAGAAGTCATCTGACGGGGTAGCAACCCAGGGAGACCATTCATTGTCACCCTTGACAACCCTATTTACCCTGCAGCAAAGGGAGACAACCTATATCAATCGTCTGGTCATAGCAAATATGGCGGATAACATGCTTATCCTTAAGAAATGACAAAGTAAAAAATAAAAAAAGAAGGGAAACGGGGAATGTGTCAAAGAGACAACGACCCAAAGGGGAGTAATAACAACCCAAAGCCACCATAAGATCTTCAATGAACGGTAAGCATTCTAAGAATAAAAAGGTGATGGAATATTTTATTTTAAATTGAAATGGAGAAAATTAAGTCACACCCAGAATGTCAAAAAAGGTATTCTTACACTGTCATTGACGAAGGTCAAACCCATGTAAATGATCTATTGGTGTCCAATTAGGTAAATTGTTTAAACTAAAACAATAATGTCACGTCCCTCTGCTGACGGGAAACATTCAGATTTATCAACCCTTGGAGAGGTTGTTTCCCTCGGGTTGACATATCTGAATGTTTCCCTTAACAGCGAGCCATAATTGTATATTGCCGTTGAACTATATCGAATATGTGTTTCATTTAAAAATTAAACATTAAGCTGTATTCTGTATAAATGCTGAATAAATGAATGAATGTTCTGACATTATTTAAGGACACTTTATTGTTAATATCTGAAAATGAACTAAACAAAACATCTCACTTTTCTAGTTCACTCACCAGCAGTGTTTCATCTTAATTTGCTAAATAATCACCATTTCAAAACTTCTGATTTGGAAACAATTTATCCAATATTATGGAATACACAATTTAAGAAAATAAATTAAATGTACTGTTTAAACGCCATATTTCTCCTAAATTGTATGTAATTATATTACATTTCTTGTAATGATTGTACTTAAGATAATATCGTTTGTCTTTTTTAAATGGAAGTACCGTTGTGGAAATGATTTTATTTTCAATCATATACCATGATATTGTTGGGCTTTGTAAATAAGGAAAATCATACAGGTTACATGAAGGATAGTAAATGATTTAGTTTAATGTTTTACATCGTTGCTATTCACTTAAACATATTGCTATTATACAGCAATGTTTAACATATAAATGTGAAACTATTTTGACAACCACATAATAATTCATACCGTTAAAAAAAAAATTTGCATTTCACGTAATGATATCTCAGCTTGATCATATTTCTAAATAGTGCATAACCTCTGATTAGAAGTTGCGGGGGCATCTGTGTCCCATGGACACATTTTGTTTTATTTCATATTTATTTTTTTTATTTTAAGAAAAAATTGAAAAATTATTGTTAATAAAATATTTCCCTTGGTTTGACATAGTATTTGGTAACTTATTATCTTTGTCACAGCAAGATTATTATTAATAGTGTAAATATGATACCTGTTCATCGACACTAATTGAGTATATAAGTTTGGAAAATTAATTAACCAAGATTATATTCTTTGGACAACAGAATAATACTGACAAATTTATGACCATTCCATTAACAGGTCATACAAACACCTGCTTTTATGATGTACCATCGTAATAGGCAAATCACAATATCCAATAATTTCTGTTTATATATCTGCCAATTAAGCCACAGGAAGCTTTATGTTCGTTCAATATGCAATCAACAGTCTTCATAAGTTTTTGTAGTCAAATATGTAGTTTAAAGTATAAGTTCAGTTTTGTTACATGTATTGGTTAATAAACTCCGATGTTGGTATATCTATGAATTTCAAATACTCTGTTTAACTAGCAAATAAGAAAAAGAAGGGAAACGGGGAATGTGTCAAAGAGACAACGACCCTAAGGGGAGCAATAACAACTCAAAGCCACCATAAGATCTTCAATGAACGGTGAGGAAACCCCACATCCAACGGTAGGTCGGAGTTGGCCCCTAAATAAAAGAGTAATCATGTTCAGCGAAATAAGCATCTTCCTAGACTCCGATAGACATAAAGTTAACTACTAGAAAACTAGAAAACAGACAACACACAAAGGCTTAATAAATTTCCTGACTTAGGACAGGCGCAAACCTGCTGCGGCGGGGTTAAACTAGTTTTATTGGGCCCAAACCTTCCCCCTATAGCCAATGTAAAAAAAAAAAAAAAAAAAAAAAAAAAAAAAAAAAAAAAAAAAAAAAAAAAAAAAAAAAAAAAAAAAAAAAAAAAAAAAAACGATCGTAACAACAGTAAAATTCAGTTGGCAACAGGACTGAGTCAACTGTGAAAAATGAAACTGAAAGAACTAAATATACGGACATAAACATGAAATCACAAGAGACTACTAGCAGTTAACTGACATGCCAGCTCCAGACCCATTACCAACTGACAAATTAAGTTATGTACCCTCAGTATACAGCTTCCATCAAGATCCCTTCCTGTGAGGAGTTTAGCATAATGATTTTATGTATATACCGGAATACATAACCCGTGTCCATGCAATACTGATTTTAGAAATTTAGAATGTGTTTAGTTAAAATGCAAAGACCCTATCAAAAAATCAATGTTAATACCAAAGAAGGCCATACGTAATGACTTGACGACAAGTATATGATAAACAGTAATTTTATTAATTAGATATTTCTTCAAACTATTCCATTTACCAGAACATTATCATAATCACATGACCCCCTTTATTGCGTGAGGTTGTACTAAAATGGCATATCGAAACGGCTGATTGCATGATAGATATTGAACGTTACAAAAAAATGTAGTTTCTTGTTCCTGTTATCAAAAATGTGATTTACAGTTTCCATTGTTGTATTTGAAACCAGTACAAATGTTAAATTTATAGAGAGAATTTTATTCAGGTATATTTAAGTAAAATGAAAATTTTCCTTAATTTAAAATATATGATATATTAATGGATGGCCCTGTTAGTCAGAAATATATACGTTTTGTAGACTATTAGGTTGAAAAACTAAAGTTATATCAATCTTATAAGCTGTTAGGGGTGGAACACCTGCTTATATAACTGACATCAGTATTCTAATATTGCTCTTCTTTATTGTCAATCAGTATTAAACTCAATTATTTTATACTTCGCACATGCGGAAATAATTTCATAATAAGAGTAAAGGGGATGCAAACAATCATGTTTTTAATTTGGTCCTTCTAATCTTATGAAGAAGCAAAGTTTAAGAACTTTTTGCCATTCACAAATGTAAATGTGTATTATTTTGCTTTCTATTCGGATTCTTAACTTTCATCTGTTTGAAAACGTCTGATTGTATATTGTGACGTCACTGATACAGACAGCAACGAAGGCGGGAACTTTGCCTTCTCTTAGGTAGTTTCAGAATGGCAAATTACATTTTCTATGAAATAATTCATGGCAGGTATATGGTTATTGTCATGTAACAATGAGCTGGGCTTTAATATTAGTAAATTTAACCCCTTACTAACGCTCTCGATTAAATTCGAATATAAAATCCTAGCCCATGGTTAAATGACAACAACAATACAAAATATGAAATATTTCTACAATAGAGAAAAAGTGTTGCATTTAAGTTCTTGCTATCTGAAACATCTCAGTACAATACTAATGTAAATGTGTTTGAGGAGGCCTGAGCTTAACATATTTTGTTTGACAAAATTAAAAACAACTGGCAACTTGTTTATACATTACTATTAAAGAGGTTATTTTTGCATTGTTTATATTTCGCGATTTTTGTTACTAAACCTCTATTAATAAGGTTTTATATCCGTGATCCTCTCCCCCAGTTCGTTAAGCTTGTAATTTAAACAATATATAAGCAAGGGGAAAAATTCACGAATTTGTCACATCTCGAAATTAGCGAAAAAGAACACCTCGCTACAATTTCTCATTTAACAGTATAAGAAACATTGGAAATAATAACTTATTCTAAGCAAAAATCCAAGAAATATTCACGTAAGATTTCTGCTCTTATTAATGGCATTTTTTTCTAAAGTCTATTATTTTGTATACAGTACCGGATACAAGATGCTTATTAAACTGAAAGATACACAATTAAGTCTATTTCTTAGAAAATGGAAAAAAAGCAAATCGACATATTTAATTTCTATGGCTTTCTGTAAATGAATTCAAAGGTAAGCTTATTTCACCAGTCATTCTCTTGTTCTGCTCGTCACGTACGTAGCTGGAAGTGTAATTCTCAATATATGTCATGTGTTCGTTGCCAGAGATGTAGATACAAATACATTATCAGTATTTACATTTAGCTTCTTAAAAACGGTAAATCAAACAGAAGATTAAATGCATTATGCAGTTGTAACTTGCACCGTCAATGATGGATAATTTGTCCAACAGTTTACATTCCAACATAACTGATTTAAACAAAGAAAGATCAAATGTGATACTGGTTGATATAGGAGCTCTCGATAAACAATTACCATACAAGATATTTCAATTGGCCTTAGTTTACGTAGAGCTTGGAATCTTAATTTGCTTCTTTGGAAGAATTGTATATGTAATTCATCGTTATAGTAGTCTTCGGAATACGGGAAATATAGCCATAACAACATTTCTTGTCAGTGATATTCTTGTTATACTTTATCGTGTTGTGATCGTCTCGATAGCCCTTATTGCAGAGAGCGTAGAGGTAACTAAAACAAATGCCTTTATCAGCACATTTATTTACCAATATTTTCTTGCTTTAATGGATACTGCCTGATTGTTCTCTCATTGGAGAAGTTGATGTATACCAAATACGTGTATTTACATATTAGGATATTTAAATCCATTCGGGGTCCATTCGTTTACTTCATAGCCGGCGAAATTGTATTAATTGTTCCCACTGTAGTACTACTCAATTACAATTATGATACACTGTATTATAGGACTGGTTCTTACGTTTTGGCTTCATTTGCAAATCAACCCCCATTTAACATTTTGATTTTAACATTTCCAATCATTTTTACCTCAACTACTGTGATTTGCCACATACACATTTTCATATACGCAGTGAAAATGAGCTCACCGAAAATGCAACCGGTAACAGCCAACGATAAAAGTATGGACAAGTTTTATATCAAAAGTATAATGCTTAAAGCCTTAAGTAGTGCAATAGCTTTAGTTTTTCTTACGGCATCGACAATAATAAACAGATTAAGCGTGCAAAATGTCGCTTCAGAAGGTGTACAAAGATTTGTTTCCTTGTTTGTGATTGCGCTTCGTGTTTTGAATCCTGTATTTCTGGTTTTTGGTAACAAACCATTGCGAGTTCAAGTGTTTAATTTAGGTACTGACACTGTACCAGATTGGTTCCAAGCGATACAGCATGACAATATTACATGAAGGCAACAACACAATGATACCATTGAATTACAAGAAATTCAGAGCTGACAAAATAAAAGAGTAACATAATGATATCATATCTTCACAGACTTAATAATTACAACACAAACTTGGTATATTAAAGAAAAGACATAGAAATAAGGATATTAGATGCAATGTATTGACATGTTAAAGTAATCATTATATTGTAATATGATTTATGTGAAGTGGAGACTCTTTTGTAGCAAGTATATACTCAAAAAGGGACGCCTTGCAGCAATCTGGGTAGCTAAGACCACAGGAAATGCTTGACTTTACACGGTACATTTTTAAAATGTTTTTAGTAACTAGCGGCGTTCAGTGAATTTAAAATTTGCAAACGAAATCCACAGCTTGAAGAGAGCGCATCAATTAACAGGAATAAAAAACTAAAGACACCGATATTGTTTGTAAAAGTACGTTTCCCCTACGCTCGAGGTGCGTGGGCGTACCTTACAGCATGGCATTTATCGTCATTTTGCATTCGGAGTTCTCCAAAACGTGGTAGAAACAGATAAGATCGTTCAGTCATGATAAAAAAAGTGCTGCACCCTTTGCATTAATGAATTCTGAATTGACTTAAGAGATATTTTAAACAATTTCTGAAGGGGACTCCATTTTTGTATATTGTAAATGTTTTCCCGCACAATGTTTTAAAGCATGTTTTGTTCAACATAATAAAAGAATTTACAGCCAAATGCTGCATTTGATTGCACTCGAAATAATTTTGTATATACTGTCAACTCATGTAATTTTAGGGGGAATCAATTTTCTTGGGTGGACAAGAAAAGACATTTCGTGGTATACGTAATTTCGTGGATTGTCACTACTTCCAATTTTTTTATTTAGTTTATAAAATAAAAAGTGCAAAGTTGATGGCGTTCGTTGATCAGATCAATCATAATGTTCATTAACTTGTTTTAATGCTCATCTAAGAAAATCATGTTTCGTTGACTTTTTGAATTCGTGGTTTGGGGAGATCGACGAAAACCATGAAAATTGAAACCCAACAAATAATAAACAGCTGCGCCAAGTCGCATGATACGCCTGTCGTCACTTATGTAATTTAGGTAAGGGGTTCTCATTTTAGAATGCACCTTTAACTGGCTCTTAAGCTTGATATCTCTACATAGTTTGAAGAAAGATTGTCAAGTAAAGCCAATATGTGTAAAATTGCCTTAAAATTGACAAATAAAGTCCCATAACTCTTGCAAGAAAAATCCAGATTTCAAGAAAAAATAAACAGATCGTCAGGCCATCATACCCAATACCTCTACAAATTTTGAAGTGATTGGGCCAAATGGTTCTCAAGTTGGAGAGCGACATGTGAAAAAATTGCCTTAAAATTGACGAATAAAGTCCCATTACTCTTGCAAGAAAAATCGAAATTTCAAGAAAAAGTATACAGATCATCATGCCATCATACGCAATACCTCTACAAAGTTTGAAGTGAATTGGCCAAAGGGTTACCAAGTTAGAGCGCGACATATGAAAAATTGCCTTAAAATTGACGAATAAAGTCCCATAACTGTTGCAAGAAAAATCGAAATTTCACGAAAAAGTATACAGATCGTCAAGCCATCATACCCAATAGTTCTATAAAGTTTGAAGTGAATTGGCCAAAGGGTTATCAAGTTAGAGCGCGACATATGAAAAAATGCCTAAAAATTGACGAATAAAGTCCCATAACTCTTGCAAGAAAAATCGAAATTTCACGAAAAAGTATACAGATTGTCAGGTTATAGTACCCAATACTTCTACAAACTTTGAAGTGATTTGGCCAAAGGGTTATCAAGTTAGAGCGCGACATATGAAAAAATGCCTTAAAATTGACGAATAAAGTCCCATAACTGTTGCAAGAAAAATCGAAATTTCACGAAAAAGTATACAGATCGTCAGGCCATCATACCCAATACTTCTATAAAGTTTGAAGTGAATTGGCCAAAGGGTTATCAAGTTAGAGCGCGACATATGAAACGGACGGACAGACGGACGGACGGACGGACAATCGGACATCGGTATACCATAATACGTCCCGTCATTAGACGGGCGTATAAAAATGAATTCACAGCATTGCAAATTTTTGTATACTTGTACTTTCGTTAATTGAGTCTTTTATGTATGTATATCCATGTTACGATTGAACTGCAATTCGTTTCCAACGTAAAAAATAACGGTTAATGATTCGTTCGAATTTTTGTTCTAAACATCACTTACTTTCTTTATTTTTTTTTCTTTATTATATCTACTGAACAGAAGTAATTTGTCGAAGTGGCAATATGCAGTAAGTAATAAACAATAACCCTTTTCGATATTTATTACCACTGGACCGATACCCCTGGGGTATTCACCTACCCAGAAGTCCAGTATCTCGAAGCTGGACCGAAAACTGATTTTATTTTTAAAATTACAATATCTTAATAAGAAAATTTTGGTTAAAACTTTCGAGTATTTCCCCCTAAGCTCTGTCCTTAGTCTTTGCTGATTTTGGCTTTCAGTTTAGATCCTCTGATTATTTGTTCTCTATCAACATTTAAATATATTTCGATTTCAGGGTTTTGATTTTTTTATTTTATCTGCACTGATGAGATATAAGTTGTCGAAATGGCCATATTTACAGTTTCTTGGGCATTTTGTTATTATGTTGTTTTGTCTGTATTGTACCAGATTTTACCAGATGTTTCCTGTTACCTCCTTCTATACAAATACATAATTTACAACATCTTTCCTTTAAATACAGCCTTTCGACTGCAGAAACGGAACACTTGCTTTATAATTGATAATAGTAATAAGCAAAATTTGATATTTATATTTTTTTATTGTACCAGGTAGATTCAATTAATTTGTGTTGTGGAACACATAGATGCAAAAAGCCGTGTTAAAGTGTCTTACAGAAAAATATGGCTTAAATTTCATACAGTTAAAAATAACTGGCGCATTTTTGGAATTTTTACTCAGGTCTTCACCTTTTTTCTTTTTATATTTGGGTTTTTTTCTTTTTGTTTTTATTTTTTTGTTATATTGTTTGTTTGTTTCTTTTCTTTTTATTTGTTTTGTTTTCTTTTTTGTTTTTGTTTTTTGTTTTGTTTTTTGTTTTGTTTTTGTTTGTTTGTTTTTGTTATTGTTGTCGTTTTCGTTTTTGTTTTTGCTTTTTGTTCTTTGTTTTTTGTTGTATTTTGTTGTTTTGTTTTTTTTAGATTATTTCAAATAGATAGAAAATAAAAGTCAATGAATTCAAAAAGGTTTCTTTTGGTTATTGACGTATGTTTTCTAGCTTTTAATCTTTGTTTCAGCAGGAGATTATTATGTATAGTCTATATCTATTTATTGTACTAGACATAAAGCAATTATCAAGTTTTAAAGGAAAAAAAACTTAGATTGCTGCTGACATATACAGGTATCACAATAAGCCTATTAACAAGTTGATACAAAACATAGTGAACATTTGTAATTAGCAAATCATGATATCTAATAATTTTCATTTTTCGATCAATGAAATTACAGATAGGCGTGTATTGCATTAGTTTTTCTTTAGCAAAATAAGTGAGAACTGAACCGTCAGTATAAAATAAAAAATAAAAGAAAAAAAAAGAAAAATCAAAAGACAATAGCAATATCGAAAACACCAAGAAACAAAGACATCAAATAAATAGGCACAGAAAAGAAAAAAAAACATAAATCCACAAAAAACTATGATCATAATAGACCCAACTCAAAACCATAGGTGAGGTCAGTGCACTGCTAGAGTAAGCATTGTTTTGCTACTTAAAAGTTTCATATCAAATACAGTAGAGGAATAAGCAAAAACGCTGTTAAAGGGGAAATATCTGTTGTCATCTGAGAAACAGATGTCCAATAGCGGTTCACATGATCGTAATGTCGACTGTAACAATTCTGCAGTGATGACTTCAGGTTAATTGGTTATATACTCTTGTTTTAGTAGCCTATTTGTGAACCTGAGCTCTATCAAGGAAGTCACTGTATCGACCACAGGCCCATGAGAAGCGAATTAGTTGGTAAATGATAACTCAATATGCTCGGCTGTTTGAATGTTGCTACAAGAGGGAAGCTGGAAAATTGAGGTCATTGCCTTTGTGATACAGCCTAGCCTCTGCTGGTGACCGTTAGTTACATTAAACATATCTTATTGTATCAAATTATATACAATTGGATTGGACACAAGTTATGTCAACTTACAAAGGTCCTCTCCATACAATTAAATATATAAAATTACACATACGTTAGCAAATACAAATTGTAAGACAATTAATATGATAAACAGCAGAAATTAATCACATGGTATATCAGTACACAGGCATCGTATACAAAAAAGAAAAAACGAAAAGAGAAAAAAAAAAGAAAAGAAAAAGGTAGAAAGGGAACAATATTTAAAAAAAAGAAGATAAAAGAAAAATTAAACTAGAAAACATGAGGGGACTTTATAAACATAAGTGGATGATATAAATCGGATAATGGTTTTTATTAAATAAAAACGATACGCTAGGCTATGGAATAGCCTCGGATAGAAAACTGCATGTTTGATTGACAAGGGTGTGGTGGCTCAAACATAATGTATAGCATCTTCTACAGGCCATCCGCATATGCAGCCAGGATCATTTGATAAATTAATACGAAAAAGATCAGCATTTAAGGTACTACATCTGTGTCTAATTCTAGTATGGATTATGTTTAATTTTCTGCAACAAACTGAAAAATACATAGGAACGTTATCATAATCACTATTTAAGGCCTTTTTAAATCGGTTTAAGCTTGGCATATTACGTGTTTCTTGATCTAATTCATTCAAAAATTTTATAGTTGACGGAAAAAAAGAGCTCGAATAAGTTTGTAATCTAGTTCTAGGTACTCTTATATCTGTTTGATTACGCAAGTTGTATTCATTATTTTCTCTTAAAAAGGGAACTAAAAAATCATGAAAATACACTGGACAATTATCGTTTTTAATATTATATAGCATAGAAAGTTTTTTTGTGACGTCTTGATTGAAGGGATTCCCATCCTGTTTCGAAATATAGTGATTCGATACTAACAAATTTGGGCAATCCCGTAACTATACAAGCTGCCTCATGTTGAACTTGTTCAATTTTGTTAACATTTTGGATAGAACAATCATCCCATAATTCACAAGCATATTCCAATAAGGGCCTTATATCAGTAAAATAAATTTTTTCTAAATTATACCGATTTAAAGTAAATTTAAACTTACGAAGTATTGATATTTGTCCAGTAGTACTCTTCAGAATATTTTGAACATGGCTATTCCATTTACAATTTGATGAGAATGTAACACCTAGGTGTTTGATCATCAACAAATTTGACATGTTCATTATCAAACATAATAGTGGGTTTACTGCGAGTCTAAATGTTAGAAAAAAATACACATTCTGTCTTCTGGGGATTAAAGTTGACCAACCATTTTGTGGACCATTCCTTTATTTTTGATAGGTGTGAATTAATTCTGTTTTCAATTTCTTGTACATTTTTTAAGGCATGTGACAAAGATGTATCATCAGCAAATAATCTAGCCAGACTTTCAGTGTTTTCAGCTAAATCATTTATATATAAAAGAAACAATAAAGGGCCTAGAACAGATCCTTGAGGCACACCACCCTTAATTTTTCCCTCATCAGATAAAGTATTACATAAAAGAACTTTTTGGCTTCTGTTGTTTAAATAATCTTGTAGCCAATTCAAAAGATGCCCAGAAATTCCATATGCCGTTAATTTCACAAGTAGTCCCTTGTGCCAAACACGATCAAAAGCTTTTGATATATCACAGAATACAGTACATGCATTTTCATTAGTTTCAAGGCCTTTACAAATGTTATGATACATTTCAATCAGCTGATGAACACTTGAATGCTTGTGCATAAAGCCAGATTGATACTTGTACAGTAATGAATTGTTAATCAAATAATTATAAAAATGTTTGAAAACAACCCGCTCAAATACTTTACCAATACAACTCAATAAACTAATAGGTCTATAATTTGAAGGATCTGATTTAGAACTCTTCTTAAATATTGCTATAACAGTGGCCGATTTCCAGATTTCTGGAAATTTACCTTCGAGAAATGAATAATTAAATAAAATTTGCAATGGTTTACTGACACTTTTTGCGGTATTTTTCAATAATTGGTGACTGATTTGATCATGTCCGACAGCTTTACCAAGTGGAAGAATCTCAAGAATATCTTTTATCTCAGTGAATGTGAAGTTGGTTATGTCAATTTTACTTTCAGTCCGAGCATTGATGTGTAGGGGATCCGAGTCAGAGTTTTCAATATCAGATATAGAAAAAAAATGTTTAATACATCAGCTTTATCTTTGTCATTGACTAATACCCCAGAATCATAACTTTGAAGCGGGGGTATATTAGAATGACAATAGTTTCCCTTCAATTTTTTAACCAATTTCCAATAAGTCTTGGGATTTTTTTTCATTATCTAATAAGTTATTAGCATTTAAGAAGAACTGTTCTTTTGCATATATTACCATATAATATACTTTATTTCTTTGTGTTTTGTATTTATTTATTTATAACACTGGGAGATTTATCTTTTTAGCGTGTTTATGGAGCCTGTCGCGTATACGCATTTCCCTACGAATAGTTGAATTAAACCAAGGTTTATCATTTGGCCTTATAGTTACGAACTTGACGGGAATATGTTTTGTAGCTATTTCAACATATTTATTAGTAAAAATGCAGGCCATTTCATCAAACATTTTCTGCTAAAAACAGAAGATTGTCCCAATCCAAGTTTTCAATATCTGAATTTAAACTTTCATAGTCACCATATTTGTATAACCAAACTTCTCTATCAAAACATCGTTGAAGGCTGTATGGTATCATTAGAGTGACAATCGTAGCATCGTGTTCGCTGATATTTCGATCAATAGTAATAACATCCGAGAAAATCATTTCACATTCATCAGAGAATAACACAGGATAAGGTAGTGTATTGAGTCTTGTTGGTTCACTAATACAGTTGGACAGATGAAAATTTAACATTATATCATGCAAACGAGTATTGTTTTCGGCAAATAGATTAATATTTATGTCACCAGTTATAACAACCCCACTTGAAGACTCAAGTGCCCTTTCTATCGAAATGTGAAAATTTTCCCCAAAGTTATGCGATGCTCCTGGTGGTCGATACACTGTACAAACAAGAATTCTGACACCCGGAAAATTTATTTCCACCCATAAAAGTTCACCACCAATAAATTCTAAATCAAGTCCGTTAGTTCTCGAGGGTATTCACCAGCCAAGTAGACAGCCGATTTTTTTTTTGGAAACTTGCAATATCTAAATTTTTGTAAATTTTGTACAAAACTAAGGAGTATCACCCTCGTGCAAAGCTCTGTCCTCAGCTCATTTTAGAGAAACTATTTATAAACTAAAAGTTGGTATACCAATGGGCACGAATTGTTTTCCTCTTCTCGCAGTCTTGTGTTTATATTCTTACGAGACTTCAGGGATTCGTAAAAGATCGTAAAATAAAAGATGCAAGATACTTCAATCTCACTTATACATATATTGATGATGTTATTGTCATTAATAACGCATCTTTTGGTAAATTGATCCCATCAATAGATCCCATAGAGCTAGAAATAAAGGAAACAACAGAACCATCTAAATTTACACCTTTCTTGGACTTGTATCTCGAATTTTACGAAAATGGTCATCTCAGTACTAAAATTTACGACAAAGGAACGATTTTAATATCAACTTATCAATTTCCCGAACATGGACATTAATTTTCCAATTTTGCCTGCCGACAGTGTATGTTTTACAACTGATTCGTTTCGAGAGAGCTAGCACAAATTATACATTCTTTTCATTAGATATATCTTGACCACCTTTTTAGTCAAGGCTTAAAAATTTCCGTCCCATACTATCTTTTAAAAAGTTCTTTGTTAGATATCAATCCCTTGTGGAAAAAATTGAAGTTTCGGTCATTCCAGATTCAAGATTCCCTTTTTACTTAATCCTGGGTTTATCACTTCATTTTAATGTCTACGACCTTTCAATAGCAATTACTGCTGTTGGGTTGCTGATGGGCACTAACTCAATGGAAGGGGAGGTTTGGTGCACCATAAAAATTGTTTAACCCACCATTTTATTTGAAATGCCTTTAACATGTCAGGACCATTGCAGTCTACATTTTCCGGTGAATTTTCAACGGCTTTGTCTTTTTGCAACTTGGACTTTGACTCTTGAGAATTCTGTTCAGTAATTTTGTTATCTCCCATAGGGCCTGTAAGTCTCGTACAATTTTGGTACTTCCGGGACCAAAAACTGTACTCGGAAGTTACATTTTAAACAAAGATATATGACTTCAAAAAATTTGAACGTCATAATCCTCAGATGTCATGTTTCGGCGGGAAACGTTTTCGAATTGCCGGTTTATCGTGGATTCTCGTGAGTCACATGACGAGACTTACAGACCCCATTGACATATTAGGATAGGGTAATAACGAAATAACCGAACAGAACTGTCAAGAGACAAAACCCTTAGGTGGCCCCTTTTCATTTCTCATAGTAGGTGCTCAGCAAATGGCCACATTATTTGTAATTGGACCGTCTTTTAATGCAATAAACCAGGTGGGCAACAGGCTCTTTAGATTGTTTTATTTTCTTTTTCCCTGATTAACTTACTTTTTCATAATTATAAGAAATAGATTGAAAAAATAATGAATAAATATCAAATATTTCATAAGTTTTTGACAAAGGTTTTTTAATCTGTAGTTTTTGTCCCAGCAAGATATTATTTTGTATAGGTCTATGTATGATGTCTTCTCTATTTAACCAGAAAAAAGGATACTTATTAAGTATATTTTTCTGCAACTGAGAAGAATATAATAAACTTAGATTTTTTCCTATGAAGAATAAGAGAATACTGCTGACTGTATATATGTATAATTGCCATTCAATTAACAGTTAAAATAACAACTGTTTTTTATTATAGACAACCGTAATAAGCAAATCATCATATCAATTCCTTTTGTAATTTTTCTGTCAATAATCTCGCAGCTAGGCGTATGGCATTAGCCTTTCCAGTGGCGGATCCAGACTTTCTGCTAAGGGGGGGCCCGACCAATATTTTTTTCAAAAGGGGGGGCCCGGAACCCAATTTTTTTAAAAACCCCTAGGAATTTTAAATATTTTCCGACCTAAGGGGGGGCCCGGGCCCACCCGGGCCCCCCCCTAAATCCGCCACTGCTTTCTTAAACTAGCGATATGTTCCCTCAATGTGCATTTTAAATTAGATTATCAACAATCGTCATGAGTTCATGAGTTTATGGTCAAATATGGTTTATGGTTAAATTCGGCATTTTTTTATTCAATAAGTTTGTGTATAAACTCCGCTGTTGCTCAGGTACAGTTATTAACTAACAAAATACCGAAGTTACTGTAAATTTTGTTTCTGCATATGAACATTTCGACAACTTATGTCTCTTCAGTGCAGAACAAATAAAAACATTTCGAAGTCTATAAACCGAAATATGTTTAAAAACTCATAGAGAATAAATATTCAATAACAATTATCGTACAAAGTATTCCAATTGACCTTGATTTACATAATTCTTGGAATCTTAGTTTGCTTCTTAAGAAAAATCGTACATGTCACCAGCAGATTACTTGAAATATAACGGCAATTACATCATTTATGTTGTACTTGATCGTGATGTAATTTTCTCAGTAGGGGTAATCGTGGATACCAAAATTTCTTTATCAGCACATTAATTATCAATATTTTCTTACAAACAATAGATACTTTCTAATACTTCTCTCATTGGAGAAGTTGATGTATACCATTAACATATATTTAAACATTCCGAAGTTCAATTCGAATCCATTCCTTGAGTACTCCTGTACCATATGGGTGGCGCGATAGGGCTGATAATGCCTACTCCACAATAACAATATTTTTAATACGGAACTTTCGATATAGGAACTCTCGGGTGATTGAAGGCGGAAACGATCAACGATCGCCTCAAATGCCAGTAAGACGGAGTGACTGGATTCTTGACCTATTGAAATAAATATATCGCATAAAAAAATAAATTTCATGAAACTTAAGTGCATACTTTTTACTGTTCCTACATCACAAATCTTTAACTTAACTTTAATTGACGAAAAACAATTAACCTGAAGCGCTAGAATAGATTTAAAAAAAAACACCCTTAGCTCAACAGTGTTCATTTATAAGCGATTCCCTCTCACTGTACTAATGCATTGATTTTTTTCGTATAGTATCAGAAATTTATTCCGGTTTGAACACGACTCAAAATTCCCGTATTACAACACCGGATCGAACGTTTTGGCTTCATTTGCAAATCAAATAGCACATTTTATCAAATAAACAACAAAATATTTCCAATCGATTTTACTTCAATTTCTGCGTTTACCATTTACACATTATTATATACTTCAGACAACTATATGAAAATTATAACCTTGTGTGTTCGCATTTCTTGTCGTTAGACATTGAATCCTCTCTTCTGATCTGCATTGAGCACCTTCACATCATGTACTTCGTAACAACCCTAGATTAAAACTATGAGGAGGTATCACCCGGGAACCAAAAGCTATATTTTTATATAGCCTAGGCAGCCGAGTGGTCTAGGGCATGGTGTCGTCACAACAGTGATGGTTTGAATCCTATAAAGGTAACTACCAATGTGCAGATCTGACAATGTTTGGCTGGTTTTCAGACGTATATATATATATCCTACCTACCTACCTATTTTTGGTGTTCGTCCTGAACACTTTAGCTATTGGTGCAGCTTGAATTGAATAAAAAAGATGTTGCAGGACAGGAAACTTTTAAACAGGTTAAAAGTCTACTTATCAAATTGTGAATAATACAGTAAACTTACTGAATAATCTGGTAGAATGTTACATACTATTGTCCTGAAATGGTAAAAATGTTTGAACATAGCTTAAAGAAGGAATCAGGGTGCTAAAAGGCTTTAAGGTGATGATGGATTGAAACTAAAAGGAAGGTGTCAAATAGGCTTGAATATACAGTTCGAGACGTTTGTAATACACCCAAACCGATTTTAAATTACTACTTTGCTGTTATTAAACTTATTAAATTTCCTGTACTGAGAAATTAAATGAATATCGAGTGCATGATTTGTTTCACGCGTAGGAATACAAAAAATATAAAAATATCAGGATAATCTTTGTTTCGTTATGAAAGTTGTGGCACATCTTTGAAATTTTCATGATGTTTTGATACGTCAACTGCCTGATCTTCACGCAGTTATTTCTGTACAAACCATGCATTCAATCTTGACCAGCCGCTTAAGGGCGCAGGATGTTGTTTGTTCACATTTTCGATATGTTTTAATTTGAGACAAACGGCACACATACCAGTATCTACACGTCTGCTGTGATTCTGTCGTAATCAGAAATGGAAGATTTCGGGCTGTGTGAAGGATTCTCGATTATTTGATTGCTTCGGTAGAAATGCCAAATTTGCACTCTATGCGTATGTACGACATTAATTTGTGTGTGGATATAAATAAACACGACCGAGAAACACGATGCATGTAGGTAGTTTCATTTTCCTTGATCGGCTTTTTTTACTTGTCTGAACATCATAAATATTATTAAATTTGTCAATCCATGTTCAAAATGTGTCTGTTGGGGCATACGTAAAGAGTGGCCGTTTCTGTCTGAAACGTTTGGATATCATTTGCATCTGCATTAGAATATTTAGGTGTATCAATATTCCACATTTCCTGAGAATTAAAAATGTTAATAATTCATATCCCTAAAACAACACTCATAATTTAGGAAGTTGTCATACTCATAAGAAATCTTGCTCATTTTTTGACTGCACAGTGATATGCCTAAATTTGTAATTGAACTTAGAAATAAGATGAATTATTTAAGGTGTTTGCGGGGTATAGAATTTTATGAAAATTTCTTTGTAGTTACATAATTGAAATATTGTTAACAATAAAAAATGAAATTGTGGGTCACCATGCATTTAAACGCAAAAGAAAAAGAAATAATCGGGAAAAGGTTTATATGAAAGGATAGCTGTAAAAATGTTCATATTTTTTATCTGTTTTAAGATCATTATATAGTTTACAAAAATAAAAATTAGGGGTTACTGTTAACGTTGAAATAAGAGAGATAAATTGCAAAATATTAATTTCTCTTGTGATATCCATATGATAATAATAAAAATAATATTTCTTCAGGCAAGTGCATACAGTCATATTATGTATACATAAAACAATATATATAACAATGCTAAGCAATAGTTTTAAAAGTATATATATAGTAATATTGAACGCAATAGGAGAGCCGATAAAGTATAAAAAGACTTATTCCAATGGGGTCCTTGTTAATACCATGATTACAAAAAAAAGTCTACTCATATGTCCTATAAGCACATAGAAATAAACCTGAACAAGTATTAAACAACAAGAGGCTCTCAAGAGCCTGTATCGCTCACCTGGGTCCATGCAGCACTATAATTCACGATTTTATGGTCCTTCTTTGGTGGTGTCTGTACATAAAAATTAAAAACTTTTAATAAAATTTAATTAGAATTGTTCAAACAGATGCAGAGAAGATTTTTGAATGCAGTTTCCAAACTTAAGGGCCTCTGTTTATCCACGTTCACTGCTGGCAGCTATTTAGAATAAAATTTTGAAGAGGGTTACCCAAGGACTATCATATAAAAATTCTACTGAAATTGTCAAGCAGTTTCAGAGGAGAAGATCTTTTTAAGCATTTCCCATTTGGTCCAATGTTAAACTAAGTTTTGCTACTCGTGTCCATGTTTGAAAAACGGATCAGCACCAAAGTAATAAACTTGGTCAAAATCTCACAAGTTTCATTTATGCAATGTTTCAATTGAATCCATTATATCTTTGTATACATTTCCCCTAAGGGTCCAATTCATCGTTGGCAGCCATGTTGGATGATAGATCAGCTCTGAAGTAACAACACTTGGTCAGCTTCTCATAAGCATCATTTATGCAAAGTTTGGTTTAAATCTATTCAGCAGTTCTCAAGAAGATCTTTTGGTAAATTTATTTCACAGCTGACCTGCATCATTCCTCTCATGTTGGATTTAAATCCATTCAACAGTTCTCTAGAAGATTTTTGTATGCATTTTCCCTAGTGTCCAATGCGGTCGGTCATGTAAGATGACGGATAGGCACCAAAGTAAAAATGCTTAGTCAGTACCTCATAAGCACTATTAATGCCAAGTATGGTTCAAAGCAATTCAGTGGTTCTCAAAAAGAAGTTCTTTGTATGCATTTTCCCATTGGGTCCAACGATAAAATTAAGTTCCCCGCTGGCAGCAATGTTCAATAAAGGATCGGCACCAAAGTAGCAATACTTGGTCAGCACCTCATAAGCATCATTCATTCCAAGTTTGGTTCAAATCCATTCCGTTGTTCTAAAGAGGAAGTTCTTTGTATGCATTTTCCCATAGGGTCCAATGTTAAAATTATGATCCCCGCTGATGGCCATGTTGGATGACGGATCGGCACCAAAGTAACAACACTTGGTCACCAACTCATAAATATGCCAAGTTTGATTTAAATCCATTCGATGGTTTTCAAGAAGAATTTCTTTGTATGAATTTTCCAATTAGGTCAAATGGTAAACTAAGTTCCCCGCTGGCGGCAATCTAGGAAGTCAAGAGGTTAGAAAACTTGATCGTGTTCAATAAAATGTAGTCCTTGACATGCTGAACATTTTTGCAATTTAAACTTGATCTCTATCTCAAAGCGTTTTTGAAATATAGGACAAAAAGTATAAAATCACGGAAAATTTGACCAATAAAGGGCCATAACTCATATATAGGTACTTGGATTTTCTCCAAAATTTCTACGTGGGTAGTTCTTAACATGCTGAATATTTTTGCAATATAAACGTAACCTCTATCTGTTATAGTTTTCTTTTAATAAAAAATTTAAAAAAAAACATCAAATTTTTGAAAATTTTACGGAAAAGGGGCAATAACTCGAAGATAGGTCATCAGATTTTCTTCAAAATTTCGGCATTTATAGATCTTGTCATGCTGATCACTGTCACTATGTCAGATTTTTGATATCTGTAACGGTGTTTGAGTTATTTGCCAAAAACTGTAATTTACCCCTATGTTCTATTTTAGTAACGGCAGCCATGTTGTTTGACCTAATATATAGAAAAAAAAAACAAATTTAAAATTAGATACCCTAGTGATGATTCAGATGAAGTTTGGTTCAATTTGACCCGGTGGTTTTAAAGGAGAAGATTTTTGAAAGTGAGCTAACGACGGACGGACGGACGACGGACGCCAAGTGATGGCAATAGCTTACCCTGGCATAGCCAGATGAGCTCAAAATGGCACAATAATACCACTTAGACACCTTAACTTCAACACATACGAATACCTTCAGCTTTTATAGAGCTTTGATTGAGGTCATGTAACCAGAACCAAATATTTTTTTTTTCTAGGCCTTAAGACAGGTTTCTGATTAGTTACAGTTTGATTAACATAAGGTAATCTGAATATTTGTCCACATTTAACATGTAAAGTTAAAAAGATTTCTACAATACATGTCACTGAAAAATTTCAAGAGCCATGGCTTTAAAAGGAGTGGATGAAGAGGAGGGTCAGGAAAGTTTAGGTAAATACGTTTGTACTATAAAGTAAGCAAGTATAGTGCTGTATTAATCAAGTAGAGGGTAATTCAATTGTTGCAACCAATCATCATTTTAATTATCAAAGAAAAACCGTACATAAAAATACATGAAAAATATAACAATAACTAATTAAAACCAATCAGAATTAGTGTTCTATAATATCTCAAAGATGGACAGTACAAAACTGAAAAAACACCAATATATATCTATCCTGCCAGTAAGAAAATGTTTTTGGCTTTGATGAACCCATTTTGTCTCATCTGTTTTACAGAAAAACAATTTAGTATCATCATATGGTTTCCTATGTCTTCAGCTGCAGTAACATTAAACAACAGATACCTTCTACCTCACCTGTAGTGTAAAATATGTAACCCAGACCTGGATGAGATTTTTCAGTCTCGCCCGTGGGTGAGACGATTGCACGAGTGGGTAATTTTAAATTTATTTAGTGTTGACAGGAATCTATCATTTCCAATGATAGTACAAAACATAGTGTCCAATGTCAAAATGAGCAACCGCCCATTTGTGTTGGTAGGTAGAGAAAACAAATCAAACATGGAATAGGTATGCAAAACAAAGAAAATCTCACACAACCGCAGGCAAGATATGTAGTGCCTGACTTGGCAAAGCCTAGTTATAGAAAACCTTAATCTTGTCTTTTGGTGCGTGAGATTAATACAATTTAAACCATTGTTGTGACGTCATCTATTGTTTTAACTGTGGATTCTTTTTGAAGAACCCACGGCTTACCCTCTATTGTTATCTCCAATGAAAAGTTTAAAAACGCCCTGGGGGAAATGTATGTTACTGCATTTCACTGCGAACTGATTGTCCGATCAAGCGAAATAGTTTTGTTCGCATCGAGTGTTGAGATACTTTCGTTAGGCACAGATTTTATTGATGTTCGGAAGGGGGGATAGGATTTTCACCCGATCTGGGAAACGTTTTGGACCGCATGCTAGGAAATTTGCTACTTGTTGGGCGAGTGTTTTTTCTAATGATCAACGCAAGGGCAAGATTATTTTTTTAACCCAGGTGCTGGTGTCGGAGATTTTCTTAGCATACACTGGGGCCAGAAATCCCAGCCCAACCCCCGGAGTCCAATGGTCCGTGTTTTACTGGGTCGTTTAAACTAACCTCAGTAATGTATATTGTACATGTTGTATGGTTATTTATATTTCCTACAACTAGATTCAAAATAAATATCTGATAAATACGCGGAAATTTTAATTCGATCTTTTCTTCACAACATCAAAAAATAAACACATGTTGTATGGTTATTTATATTTCCTACAACTAGATTCAAAATAAATATCTGATAAATATGCGGAAATTTAAATTCGATCTTTTCTTCAAAACATCAAAAAAATAATTTTATAATCTTTTACGAGTTCCCTCCAGTTACAAAATTCTGCATCCAAATGTGGTGAAAAGCACAGTCCAGGCGCAGTTCCAGGCAATTAGAAAAGAGGGGGTCCAATTACAAATGAAAGGAAATTTCGCCGAGCGGAGCGAGACGCGAACATTTTTGAAGGTATTTTTAAACAAAACATCAGGATATTCATAAAAAGAAATACATGATTGTCCAGAAAAAAGGGGGGTTCCAACCCCCGGATACCCTCCTCTGGATCCACAGTCATAGATAACGGGCTTTACCAGCTGTGCTGAGATGATCTATTTCTTCAAGAATATATGCATTTGGTAGAAAGAAAATTAAATGAAATATTCGGCTTGTACACTTTTTTCATGAATTAATAGTTTTTCTGTACCACTTAGCTGCTTATTAAAAAAGAGCCTTTGACAAAGCAAAACCTTGAAATATCATTACCAGGGGTAATAACACGAAATCCCAAGCTCTCCGAGAGCCCGGAACCCATGTATGTACAGCCCAGAATCCTATGAGTGGAGCATGGAGCCTAGTGTTGGAGCCCGGATCCCTTGTTTTAGAGACCGGATCCCTTGTTTTAGAGCCCGGGCCTATGTGTTAGAGCCCGGAACCATAGTGTTCCAGCCCGGAACCCAGTGGTGTAGCCCAGATCCCCACGTTCAAAAACGGTTTGAGCCTAGGAGTCAAGAGCCCATGTTATTCCCCTGAACCGTAAGTTTTTGGCAATTCTCCTGTTAAACAAGAATTTCAGGAGATCGTGACCTAAGCAAGGAAAAGGTTTTTAGAATAGTTAAAATTGGACTTGAACTTTATATTCCTAGCTCAATTATTTTAATGTTTTACTGTTTAGAAAAAAGTAACATTAGGCCATAATGAAAAAAAGTATATCATAGATTTTCATCCCTCTTAGCCCGATTTTTTTACATGCCTGAACAAATTTTATTCTGTTTTTTTTTGGCAAATTTTGGTACATTTCTTATAAAATTAAAGCATTTTTCACAAAATGATAAACATATAAAATGAAAGTCGCCCACCCGCCCAAAAGTTTGAGAAACAAATAGATGAGAATCTATGAATTATCTTTTCATGGCCTTATCTTAGAGTTTTATGTATGATCTGTATTAATGACACATTAATTGCCGAAATGGTAAGAATTGCTGAATGTAACCAATTGAAAAGAAGCGAAATGGTATGAAAACGTTGACAATTACGAAGTCTTATTTTACAGTTCTTCAACTTATTTTAAAATTCACTAAATTAGAATTACAGGTACGTGGATATTAAACTGTCATTTATTTGTCAAGTCGTGACAATGTACCCTGAATATGATGTTTTTAATAATTTGCTTTAATAAACATACTACATGTACTAAAGAAACAAAACTCTGCTTATTTTGTTCAATTTGAAAAAAGGTCACTAGTGCCAGGGGGACGTGCTCCTTTGACCATCGCTGGATCCGCCACTGTTTAAAAAATTTTTGATGAATCCTTTTCATCTGAACCCATTGAAAAAGCCTTTTTATGGTGGAACTTTATCAATAAGTAATATAATAGACGTTTCAAAAACGTACAGCTCAGTGAATAGTCATTTTGTCAATTTTCTTCTTTTTTTGGGGGGGGGGGATAAAGATTCTATATACAATTAAACATCATGTTTCTTTTCTTTTTAATTTTGTTTTATTTATTTCCAATAAGAAAAGTGACTCGAGTAAAATCAAATATAACAACAAATTATTCGCTTCTTTCCCCTGCAATTTCCTCGTGCAAGTATTACCCTGGGGTTAAAAATATTAAAAATGTGTTTTGGCAGAAAGTATTTCATTATACAGATAAAACTTACATTATTCTCGTTCTTCTTTGATGAGGTTTAGAGGTTCAACACTATTCACCGACATTTTTACTGAATTAAATGCCCTTTCGATTCACTTTGAAAAATACAAATACCACAATTGAAGTTTATCGAAGTATTAGATATCGGTTAAAATCAGACTTTTAGAACAACTTCATCAATATAATTCTTCTTTGATACTGAGTGAACTTTCGTTCATTAAGACATATATAGTACGAAGATAACAATGCAGTAATTAGATAGGCCATAATCCTTTTAATCTCTTGATTACATAAATGTCTCAACAATGGTTTAAGTAAGAGAAACAATGGCCAAGTGTGAATTCATGATAAACAATCCACTCGCCTCCGGCTCGTGGATTTTTATTCATGAATTCACACTTGGCCATTGTATCTCCTTTACCTAACACCATTGAATGTGCAAATCGAGAAATCTCAGACACCTTCGGGTAAGATTTCAATATTTCTCTAATGAGGCTTGTCGAGACAGAGAACCATTGAAATCTAACCCGAGGGTGTCTGAGATTTCAAAATCTTGCATTTTCAACGGTGTTTGATTGTTTTTTCACATAATTACACCTTATATAAGTAATATGCATTCTGAATGGATAATAGCCATGGTATTTTTTGGCAAATACCACCTAACCGTGGTATTTGTCCCAGAGTCATCTGTGCGCTCTGATGAATGAGACATTCGGTGTAATTAAACAGATATATCATGAACGTCGGGTTATTTGCCAAAAATACAAGTCTTGGGTCTAAATTTCTCTCGCCTTCCAGGCTCGGGAAATTTGACCAACCGCAACTTGTATTTTTGGCAAATATCCCTCCTTATCATGATACATCTGTTCAAAATACAAGTTTCTATATAACCAGACTCTAGTTGGCGTCCGCCATGTCTAAGCAACTTACTATGACGTCATAATGTATTTGTGCACGAGAAATTCTCATCTCACCCGTGGGTTGAGACAAGGATATCTCAAACAGCTAAAATAGGTACTGGCTTGTCTCAAATGTGAGAATTCATTTTCTCTTTCATCCGCCTGGGTGAGAACACCTACACGATCTTTTTTCCACTGCTTTTGTGTTCACTCGACATTCAAATTACACTTGTCTTCTTGTTTTGTCTTTTTAGATAAGCACATTTTCCAACAACATCGACTTATAAAACTGTGTCTTTAACTCTTGACACCTGTTATATGTGCCAGATAATTCTGAAAATAACATAATACTCAACATTCAAAAATCCCGCTCGAATCTAATGACGTCATAAAAAGGGGACGTAACTCCCGTAAGTAAACAAAATTCCCGAAGGTCATATTTCAGATCAATGATTCCAGTGTATAAGTAAACACAAACGAAAAGCCAGATGGTGTCAACAGAAATACAACGTTATGCTTGATAGTCCAATGTCAAAATGAGCTGTTGTGTTGGCAGGCTGAGAAAACAAATCACACACTGGTATGTGTGCGAGACAAGGTAAATGTTCACATTTAAAATTTTTGAACCGACTGATAATGATAATCATTCTCCTAAGAACCAGGTGCAGTTGATTGCATGCTTTTTGCAAAGTATTTGAATTGATAGCAACCAATTCCAATTGTTCACACCAAAGCCATGATCTTCTCTATTTTGAAGTGATATTTTTGAGAGGATCTCTTTGTATGGGACCAAAAAACATTGTTTGCAGCCGATTTTTCGCAATATGAATCAATCAAAATGAATTCAAATATTGTAAGTTTGTGCAGGGTTTAGACCAATATAGACCATCGGATACTCCTCATGATTATCAAAGATTTTTCTCCCTGCTTTTAACCCCAGGTTCGTTGAAAAAGTATTTCCATGTAATAGATCCTCTCTTGCTCACTTGAAGTGTAGAGCTGAGTTTCTCATGCAGTTGGCATCTGACATTCAATATCTTAAATTCATGAAATAAATATGCAGAAAATTCCCTCGTATCAGATGTCGAATTTTTTATTGAAATTTGAGAAACACTGAATTTGTAAGAAATATCATGTTATAGATATAATGAATAATTGATAAAAGGCGACAAGTGTTGTTTTCACAATGCAACTTCGGTAGGTGTTTCATTGGAAACAGAAGGTGGTAATCGAAATCCTATGTAGTCCATGGGCTGGAATAACCCCCTGTGCACTCCCATCCCCCACTTCCGAACCCCACCCATTTTTTAAAGTCCGCATACATCCCCTCATCAAAATAAAACATGTTAACACGAGCGTAACCTGCATGCACTTGTGGAATTTGGCCCATTTTAGACCTACCTGCCGAAATTTTGGAAAATTTTGTTTTTCGTTCAAGTTTTTCTTTCAGTTGCTTCAAAATGTTGACAAAATGCCTTCAAGTTATAAAAAAGAGGAATCAAATAATTGCTTATTAAATAAGCTTCACAAAGAACCCAAGTTTTTTAGATTTCTATGCCCAATACGTTCTATAGCGCAATTAAACGTACCCCTACCCCAAATGAAATATTGACGAAAAAACTGATATTTTCATTGAAATTGCGTAAGTTTGATGGTCTAGAGAACCCGAAGTGCATCTCAATACCCGATTCTAAAAATTGTTTTTAGCTTTTCAATCTATTTTCTTCAATATAAAACAGGTTAAGACAATGTTAACATATTTTAAATGACCAAAATTTTATTTTCAAATATACCAAATACAAAGACCTTTGAATAATTTTGTTTTTGAATAAGTTTTGTCTTTCTTTTTCCTACTATTATTTTTAGTAAACAAATATCATTTAAAAAAGGTATCAAATGAAAGCTTATTATATTAGCTTTACAACCATAACAAATAATGGCCGTTTTTAGGTAATATATACATCATATATCAATAAAACTTACCCCTACCCCAACAAATTTACTCTAAAATTGTCAATTGTTTGTCTATTTTCGCATAAAAATTACCAGAAGACGCAAAACGTGTGTTGTATAGGACAATGTTGCATAAATTATATTATGATTTTATAATTGAACAGCCATTTGTTGACTTAAACTCAATGTTTTGCCCGAAATTGGTGAAAAATGGGAATTTTCAGCATTTTAGAATTGTCCAAAGTCCACAGCTATATCGTTATATATGCCAAATCTGGAGGATATTTCTGCAACTATGCCAATTAATTGTACCAAGCGACACATTTGGTGTCTTAAAACATTGCTAAGAAAAACAAGGAGTGTTAAATGTGACTTTGATTACAGAAAATCTTACCGCTGCCCCTACAAATTTTCCCTGAAATTGTCATTTTTTGTCTATATTCACATAAAAATAATCAGAACACACAAAACATGTGTTGTATATGACATAAATGCATGAGTTACATCAGAATGTGGTATTTCAACAGCCATTGGTCGACTAAAACTCAATATTTCTTCCAAAATTGATGAACAATGGGAATTTTCAACATTTCAAATTTGTCCGTATTTCATCGTTAAATCGCAATATATGTCAAATGTGTGGAATTTATCTGCAGATATATCATTTATTTGTCCTAAGCAATACACAAATTGTCTTTAAACATTGTTTAGAAAAACAAGGAGTGATATATGTGACTCTAAATACCGAAAATCTTACTCCTACCCCAACAAATTTTCCCTGAAATTGGTGATTTTTGGTCTATGTTTGCATAACAATTACCAGAACATGCAAAATGTCTGTTGGATATGACAATGTTGCATCAATTACATCATGATTTGGTATTTTAACAGCCACTGGTCGACAACAACTCAATATTTCTCCCCAAATTACTGAAAAATGAGAATTTTCAATATTTCAGATTTGTCCATAGTTCACTGTTAAATCGCAATAAATATCAAATCTATAGAACAGATCTGCAGATATGCCAATTAATTGTTCTAAACAATACATTAGTTGTCTAAAAACATAGTTTAGAAAAACAATGATTGTTATATTTGACTCTAAATACCGAAAATTGTACCCCTACCCCAACACATTTCCCCCAAAATTGTCAATATTTTTTCTATGTTGGGATAAAAATAACCACCACACGCAAATTCTGCGTTGCATATAACAAACTTGCATGAATACGTTCATGATTTGGTATTTCAAATCCCAGTTGTCAGCTTAAACTCAATATTTTGTCCAAAATTGATAAAAACTGGAAATTTTTAGCATTTCAGATTTGTCCAAAATTCATTTTTAAATCGTTATATGTGGCAAATCTGGAGGATTTATCTGCAGATATGCCAATTTATTGTCATAACCGATACATATGTTATTTAAAACACTGTTTAGAAAAATAAGGAGTGTTCAATTTGTCTCTACTAAAAATCTTACCCCTACCCCAACAAAATTAAACTTAAAAATCTCCAAAATATGACCGTCTGTACATATAAATAACTAAATACATATAAATGAACAAAGCATACTACTATCCCGAGTTCCTATCGTTGTCTATGTTTGTCTTTTGTCATTTTATTGTTTTTCTTGTGCAGTTCCCTGGTTGATTGAGGCATGTGATTGTAATGTTCGGCCATTGTAGGTGTTTCCTGTTATCTTCCTTTCATTAATGTTTTACTTTCTTTGCAAAAGATACATTTGATGCTTCATAATATGTAATTTTGACACCAAAATATGGGTGAAATTGAATATTTTGGTCGATTATCGTGAAATATGGGAATTTTCAGTATTTCAGAATTTTCCGAAATTCTAAGTTAAATCGCTGAATAACTGCCCATAAACCGGGCGCATGATCTTATTTTTGATACATGGGAGGCTCTGTGTGTTTTGGTGTTTGAAAATGATATGTCATTGGACCTTTATACAATGTTAAAAGCTATTCAAGCTGAATAAAATGAAATAAATTGTTTTGAATATGTGGGGTAATATGTTTGTAATTTATGAGACTGTAGTTAGTCTAAAAGGCTTAAAAGCATACTTTCTAATTGCTTAGATTTGCTTTAATTTCAGTTTCCGTTATATAGATGATGTTCTTTCATTGAACAATCCTCAATTCAAGGATAACCTTCATCTTATGTACCCAAATGAACTAGAAATTAAAGAGACCACTGATACACCATCATCAGCATCATACCTGGACCTATACCTCTACATTGACAACTCTGGACGTCTGAAAACAAAACTTTACGACAACCGTGATGATTTCGACTTTCCAAAAGTGAACTTCCCGTTTCTGAGCAGTTATATTCCCACTTCTCCGGCATATGACGTGTACATTTCACAACTCATTCGCTTTTGCCGTGCCTGTAGTTTGTACAGCAATTTTGTCAACAGAGCAAAATTACTGTCTCAAAACTTTATACATCAAGGGTGTGTTCAGTCACTGTTGCAATTGTCACTACAGAAGTTTTACGGTCGTCACCACGATTTGACAAACCATTACAATGTTTCGGTTTCACAAATGAGAACAGATATCTTTGGGTAGATCCAGAGTTTGTTACCGGACTGACTAACACCGAATGTGAAAAAACCGGACTTTTCACTGGCAGTGTGACGGGTGCCACGCGTGGAGCAGATCATGCTTACCCTTCCGGAGCACTTGATGATACCTCAGTTTTTAAAGGGGTTCACACTGCTAGTGCTTTAGTTTTGTGACGTTCTTATTTTTTGGGGTTTATTTGTTTTTGTCTTTGTCATACTGTCTCGATTCGTGTTGCTGTGAATTGCCATGATTTTGGATTTATGAATTTAGAATTTCCCCCTTCCCTCGTTCTTGCTTCGGTATTCGTTTGCCGATGTATATATGATGAAACGATATTTAATCAACATTTTCAAGTTATATATCAATTTCATGAAGTATTTGCATCTCAAAGTCAAAACAGCAGAAATTCCGAAAAACGGAAAATTCCCATTTTTGATACAATTTCGGACAGAAGAGTCGAAATCAGACCTTTTGAAAAGTTTTAATCTACTTAAATGATCTTCTGCATGTCAGTTGTAGTGAAATACACGCTAGCATTTCCATTGAACATTATCTTTTTATCATTTAGAGCCTGAATATTTCAAATTTTCTCTTAATTTTTAGGGAGAGGGGTGCTAATTTTGAAATTTATGAACCTATAATATATCTGAAACTAAAATTTTTGCGTGTAATTTGTTGCTAACATATCATAATTTTTATTGCATCGGCAATTATTAAATATAAATTTAGATTTTTACGACCCTTAAGTCAAAAAGTCGAAATTGTGAAAATTCCATTTTTAAAAAATTTTATAACGAAAATCAAAATTTTATCGACTTTAATGATTTTATTTTCCAACATTGTATCACATCTGATAAGTTAGGCATAAAAAACTAGATCAAATGACGAGGGTTGTTTATCTGAAAGGAATTGACAGCCTAAAATCGGCATTTTTGCAATTTTTTGCAGGGGTAGGAGTAGATTTTTTGTATCCCCGGATCATAAAATTAGCGTAAAGTACCCAAACATGTATTCATTGTTAAGTATATTAAATTAGCTTTAATTTGATACCAAATTGCAGTACATATTACTTATCTGTAAAAAGTTATGGAGCTTAAAAGATGAAACTAATGTTAAAACGAAAATACAATAATTTTTCGGGTGTACTATAAAAGTGGCCTTATACTGTCTATGCGTGCAGGTTATGTTCGTGTTAACATGTTTTATTTTGAAGAGGGGATATAGAAGGACTGAAAAAAATGGTCTTGTTCGGAAGTGGGGGGATGCAAGGAAAGTGTTTCCAGCCCACGGACTATAATGGATCTAAAAATAGAATTTAACTTCGGTAAAATTCAAATTGTAGTATAATTTCTATTTTTTACTGTTTTTGATTTGAAACAAGAAACCTACAGTTTTGTAAAATTTATTTTTATCTGTTTTGTGATGATTTAAAGAAGAGCATGATGCAGATTATATGCCGAAATTGATGCCACTGGCAAAACGTTCCTTATTGCATTTTCATTTCAAACCAATCCTTAGCAAAAAGTGTAGAATATATTTAATATCAGATTTACATACAAAATATACTGTTTAGGGGGTTCGCTACACTATTTGAAAATAAATGTGATTTTTTGTTAGAAAATTAAAAAAGAAGTACAGTGAAACCTGTCTAATCCGACACTTGAGTATTCCAACATCCTGTCAAATCCGACGTTATTTATTGGTCCCAATGCTTTTTAAACCTGAGTATTCCGACAACCTGTGTAATCCGACATATTTTTACGGTCCCACAGTGTGCCGGATTAGACAGGTTCCACTGTATTAATTTCAGCGAAAAAAAAAATGATGATCTATTTTTTATATTTAAGTGATTGAAAATTTGGCGGAAAACTGATTCATACAAAATGTAGGATTAAATGAGCAAATTTTGACCACCAAGGAATGTTACAGAATAAATAAAATTTAATGAATTTTTTACAGAATGCCTATAAAGATAAATTTAACGAAATTATGGGAAAAAATAAGGGGGTTCCTGGGGAAAATTTTGTTTAATACTTTTAAATGGATAAAACCAGAGAATTCCGAAAATCTGACAGAAATCCCAAAACATGAAGAGCAAACCTCCTTAGTAATAGTTATCTTTCAGTTCAGTATACTATTACCGGTAAATTAAAATACTATGGAAGACTTTGGATGGTCCCCATGACCCTCCCTGCATCCCAGTTCCAAACCATTTTGTTGAATAGCTACCGTCTGTTGTTTATGAGTAGAAGAAATGTAGAGTTTGAAAAAAAAACAAAAACAAACAAACACCCCCCCCCCCCCCAAATAAATAAATGAAAAACAAACTAAACAAAAAACAACAAACGTGAAAGAAAAATTACAGTTTGGAAAAGGAATAGAAAATACAAATATCAATGTCGCCTTTAAATGTTACACCTATTAGGTCCATGAGCTAGGAAAAGAATTTAAGACTGGGCTGTAAAGCAGATAAGTTCAAATATTTTTTTTGAAACAACTGAAACATATTACATATATGAATATACATGTACAGTCAAACTTGGATGGTCCAAACACCCAAGGGACCAATGAAAACAGTTTGAGCTAGATCGGTGTTTAAGCTATCCAGGTCGAGCTATGTTTAAACTTGATAAAAGGTGTTTACTTTTTTGCAAGTTGCGGATATATTTACCTTCAAATTTCAGTGGATTTTAAGCATATAATATTCACCCGGGTTAATTCGCGATCGCAAACTCGGTCGTCATCGCTGTTATATTTTTGATGATAAATACGATGTAGTTGCATTCACATGCTAACAAGCAATAAAGAGTAGAAATATCCTCATCAAGGGAGAAATCTTCACTTTTAACAAAACACGTCAAATTACACTAAAATTTTCTTCAAATATCGCAGTTTTATGCAAATATATGACCAAAATTTAACAAAATAAACTCAAACATTTATGCTTCATTCGTTCTAGAAACTATGGAGAAAATATTGGGCCATACATATGTTTGAATGGAGAGAAAACACTATTTTCTCATGTCGATTGTAACGATCAAATGTGGCCTTTAACACAGTTGAAGTTATCGCGTAAAGCGGTTTTCAACTAGAAAATGTTATCGTTAACAAGGTTTGAATTTTGTTGTCATTTGCAATGTAAGTAGTCTTCGAAATAAAGAGATGCAATTTTCCATGCAATAATTGGCCTTTATCGATGATTGTTATATTATCTGAAGAAAGAAAAGCAATAATTCAACCGATTTCTAAGAGAATGCTATCAAGTTAGTTTTCATCAATGTGTACGAAGTATAATAGCAAATTACTCTAAGTGTACTCATAGTAAATCACTTAAGCGTTACAGTTATGTCATCTGCACACATAGCATGGGCAACATATAAGGATCTATTTAGTGGTCTTGCGTCGTCGTTGTCATTCTTGTCCGTCACACTTTTTGTAACATTTCTCAGCAACTACAAATCACAATCACTTGAAATTTTGCACGTCACCTAAGTATGAGGTCCCATATTGCGCTTACTAATTCCAGACCTGTCGGGCATCTACTTGTTGTTTACCTACACTGAATATTTTCATCAATTTCATCAATATTACAAATTCTCGTAACACTTTCCTGAACAACCACAAATCGCAGCATCTTTTAATTTTATATGTGACTTTAGTATGGGGTCCCATATTCCGCTTACCGATCTACTTCCTGTTTACAGACTTGAAATATTTTCGGAAAATACTGTCAATGGTATAATTTTTCGTAATACTTTTGTTATATTTCCCATTTTGTAAATTCAAAATTTCAAAATGTATCTGTAACTTGAAAAGTTATAGATACATTTTGAAATTTTGAATTTACAAAATGGGAAATATAACACTGTCTCTGCAACAACAAATTACAGCCAATTAGAATTTTGCATGCGATTTAAGTTTGAGGTGCTAAATTTACTTATACAAGGCCAACTACTTCTTGTTAACCGACACGAAATACTACTGTCAATGGTAAAAATTTTGTAACACTTTCTAAGCAGCTATATTTTAAAGCAACTTGCAATTTTGTATGTTACTTTAGTATGAGGTCCCAGATTGTGCTTACCGATTCTAGGCCTGGTTAACATCTACTTCATGTTCACCAACATAGAACATTTTCCGAAAACACGATCCATGGTAAAAAGTTTTCGTTACGATTTTCTCAGCAACTACAAATCACAGACACTTCAAACTTTGTATGTGACTTAAGGTCAGGGTCCCATAATGCGCTTACTAATTCCAGGCATATCGGACATCTACTTCCTGTTTACCGACTTGTAATATTATTCAGCAAATACTGTGAATGCACTTTTATTCATGAGGAGCCAATTTTCGTGGATTTCGTGGTTGACTCTAACCACGGAATTAAAAACCCAACGAAACACAAAATTCCCATAACCTTTCAATGGCGAAAGTCTGAAACCACGAATTCAGGAACCCAGGAATGTATGAATTTTAGCATAACCACGAAAATTGGAACCCACGAAAATAAATGCATCCACAGTACTGCAAATTAAAAAAAAAATATCGTAACACTTTCTGAGAAACTATAAATCACAATCACTTGAAATTTTGTGTATGATATTAGTATTAGGTCCATTAGTAATCTAACGATTCTTCGTCAGTCAGATATCTACTTCCTGTTTACAAACTTAGAAATTTGAGTTTCCCCAGATCAAATTTGACAAGGGTAGGGCAGACAGTGCATACAGTTCTGTGCATAATGACCAGAAGCAAAGATAGCAATTCAGTTACACGTTAATCAAAAGTCAGAGTCAACAGGAAATTATCTATTCTTCTGTTTATCTGTAATTTCAAAATATCTAGATTGACATTTTGTTTATACTCTTGCAATATCTGAGATCCTAAAGAAATCGTTTAAATGTAAGAGTTTCTCCTTCTTGAAAAGCTCTCTTCTTAGCTGATTTTGGCATTTCTTTCAGATTCTATTGATTATTTGCCACATAACTATCCACTTCCCACCAGAAAATAATAACTCCCAAGGTTACCAGTAGAGTGAAAATGAGGATTCTATACAACATCCCCATTTTCAAGGGCAGATTCTGGTACGTCAATGATATTTGGTGTGTTGGTTGGTCTGATGAAGTTTATGACGTTCTGTTATATTGTTTTATGTGTGACCTCAATTTCACGGTCCAGTGATCATGTTAAGTTTGCCTTTATCGGTCGGTCAACGATATTTGGTATGTGGGTTGGTCTTGGGTAGTACATAACATTCTGCCATATGATTTATTTCTGTGAAACCAATTTCATGGTCTAGTGATCATGAATATGTTAAGTTTCCCACCATCCATTAATGGCATGTCAATGATATTTAGTAGGTGGGTTTGATAACACATGACAGCCTGCTATTTGGCTTTTGCCCTTGACCTCATTTTTATGAACTAGTGAATATGTTTGATTTTTCAGTATCTATTAGTGGTAGATCGGTGATATTGGGCATTTAGGTTGGCTTTGGGTAGTACATAACAGTCTGCTATATTGCTTTTGTCAGTTATTCTAATTTCATAGTCTAGTGAACATGTCAAGTTTTTCTGATTTTAGTCTGCTCGAGTTTTCATATCAATTTAGCGACCAAGCAGGGACGGGCGAGACATCAATTAGGGTCCACACTTGTCTTACGACGTTAATCGAATTTTTTATTTATTTTTTTAATAAGTCACCCATCGGCTGAATTTGCGTGAAGAATGAAGCTTCTAGATGAGTACAATTAATCAAAAATGGCGTATTAAGGGGACAACAGATATATGTGATTTGATCCTCTATTTTATTATCACGCTACAATTCATAATAACATTGCAACTGAACCAATTAAAACTAATATAAGGTCCATGGAGATGATAAAAGTCCTTATCAGGAAAGAACAACATGTTTCTTCAATATTAAGGATAACAGCACATATTCGAATATATTGGCACGATGGTATTTTGAAGTCAAAACTCCATTCAAATCATTACGACATTGGCGCAGTTGGATAATCAAATTTTAATGCAATTAAAGACTCGAAGTAGTTTTTGTCTCGTGTCAGGTGTAGATAGAATAATCGACTTTCCGTTTTGACCAATCAAATCTTCTGCCTTAATAAAGTTACTTCAGAATTTTTGTCAACTAGATTGCTAGCTTTAGATTTGTGTTGTTCGTATGTTTTGTATATGTATCATGTCTTTTTATCCGTCTTCATGCAGATTTTCTTATTGTAACCATGTCTGCATTTTGATTTGTATTCAACGTATATTGAATTCCTTTGTATTTTGTCATAATAGCAAAAAAAAA
>MJUU01013968.1:75421-87442 GCA_002080025.1 Modiolus philippinarum | reverse complement strand
AAAAAAAAATCGTAGATTCTCAGTTTCTTCGGGAACAATTTTATCCATGTCCTCTATTAAATTTGATTTGAATTTTTTGCTTGTTTTCTTCCAAAATAACAGCATTTATATCATTATGTCCAACTGTCCCAAATTTTTGAAGAAAAAAAAAACACAGTGAAATGGTATGGAATATAAAATATGCACTTGAGACAAAGTTCCTTTCAATACATGGTAGTAACAAGCAATGGTGTAGACATCTATTTGTTCCACCTGACAAAAGTTCCATTGGAACAAATAATATAAACGTTGGCATAATACTTCAACCGCTATAATATCTAAAATTAGTATACTGTGAAAATTGCTCCTTTTACAATACTTATTTGTGATAAATTAACTGCATTATTCATTTTACCTGTTTGTTGCCTGTAGAAAACCGCCCCCAGTCAAAAGATGAAGCAAATGTGCCATGACTTCCTGTCATCAATCGATCAAACAGGTAAGTTTGAACCAAGTCCAGTAACTCTGTCAAGAATAAGGGGAAAATCCAAACAAAGCTATCGGAACTCTCATAATACTAATATACCATAATTAACTTTTAGGCAAAAGACAGGTTTAATGTCCCATAAATCTTGTCTGGAATAATAGGAAAATCCCAAAATATACCAGGGAGACCCTCAGAGTTTTTAACCCTCCCGGTCTTGTCGTAAGGCTTCAAATTTTCGGCAACCAGTCTCACGTCTACCGATATGGCTCTGAAAGCTCCCGATAGGAGACTTGTCTCTAAAAAATAATTTCCGATACACCAGAGGTAAATATTGGCTGTTCCAATCATACCCCCCCCCCCCAGTAAACAAAGGCTGTCAAATTCATTTCGCCTGAAACGAGATCACGCGATATTTGAAAAGAATAAAAATCAGCTGATTTGAATGTTTATATTGACGACAAAATGGCATTGCCTCCGCAAAAAAGGAGGAAATACAATTCAAAGTTCCAAACTGAATGGATAAAAGGGATGGACTTTTTGAGCAAGAGTGATAAGGGTGACACGCACTGTTTCTGTATTTTATGTGGCATCTAGGAAATTACATACAATTTTTAGATCTCAATTGCAAAATAACACAGTTTGTACATTACTGGCTACCAAACTTAACATTGATGATGAATGTTACAAATATAAACCATGTGTAGATGTTCTGAGTAAAGCAAAAGAAGTTGTAAAGCTTCATTTTGATAAACAGAACTCTAAGGGATATTATTGAATGGTGCTTAATTGTATTCTGAATGATGGGGTTCAATTACTTACACAATGTCCCTTGGCACAAAAGGAAGGCTTGGCATAGTTTTTGTCATTTTGACCCAACCCGTTCTTAAAAAGAGGGCCAAAAAGGGCTAAATTTGATGTTTTCACATATTTGACTTAACGATTTTTATTGTTTATCGGATTTTGATGGGGTTTCTTTCAGTGTTCTCCAGAGGAAATTTCCAATCAGTAGTATGTCAACGGATTTCACGTCGCATGTACCATTCACAAGATCAGTGGGGCCCAAAAGGTCCGAATCACAAAATTATATTTTTTTATTTTTAGTCTGATTTTGATGCAGTTTTTATACAACCGCAAAATGGTATGGTGCTGTCGTCGTCGTCGTTGTCGTCGTCGTTGTCATCGTCGTCTGTAGACACTTTTGTTTTTGCTCAATAACTTTAGTTCCTGTTTGTGAATCCTTATGAAATTTTAACGCAATGTTCCTTGGCACAAAAGAAAGGCTTGAATAAGTTTTGATCATTGTGGCCCCACCCGGTTTTAAAAAAAGGGGTCAAAAGGGTAAAATTGGATGTTTTCACATATGTGGCTACAGAATCTTTATTTTTATTAGATTTTGATGGGGTTTCTTTCAATGTGCTCCTTAGGAAATTTAAAATCTGAAGTATTCATCGCATGTACCGTTCATGAGATAAAGGCCCAAAAGGGGGAATTTCAAAATCTACTTTTTTATTTTCAGTCCGATTTTAATGCAGTGTTTTTGTAATGGATTACTTATGAAAAATTAATATGGAGCAGTTACTCAAGATTTTTTGATAACTTGTCTCCTTTCCTAGCTATGAGGGGCAAAACGGGGCCAAAATTGCAAACAAGCAGATTACCTGAAATTTTTATTTTTCATCTGATTTCAATGGGATTTTTTACTTTGGTTTCCTCTCATTGTAAGCTTTCAGTAATATGCCAACAAATAACCAGCTCTTACCAGTGGTCAAAGGGGCCAAATTTGCAATTTACCGTTTCCGAGCTACAAAGGGTCAAAGGGGACAAAATTGCATTTTTTAAAATATGTCAAATCTTTATTTTTCATCGGATTTCAATGGGATTTTTTTTCTTTTGATTCCTCTTGATCTAAGCTTTCAGCAATATGTAAACGGATTTGGCATAGCTCTTACCGTTTCCAAGCTACAAAGGATCAAAGGGGTCAAAATTGCAATTTTTCTAAATATGTCAAATCTTTATTTTTCATCGGATTTTGGTGGGATTTTTTCTTTGGATTCCTCTTGATCCAAGCTTTTAGTAGTATGCAACCGATTTGGTGTAGTTCTTACCGTTACCGAGCTTCAAAGGGTCAAAATTGCATTTTTTTTAAATATGTCAAATCTTTATTTTTCATCGGATTTCAATGGGATTTTTTTCTCTGGAATCCTCTCGATCTAAGCTTTCAGCAACATGTCAAAGGATTTGGCGAAGCTCTTACCGTTTCGAGCTACAAGGGGTAAAAGGGGCCAGAATTGCATTTTTTCTAAATATGTCAAATCTTTATTTTTCATCAGATTTCGATGGATTTTTTTTTCATCGGATTTCTCTCGATGTAAGCTTTTAGTTGATGTAACATATTTTGCATAGCTCCTACAGATTTTTTATCAATAAGTGATGAAAAGGGTTGATTTTTCCCGAGTTTGTGTCCAGCTAATAACTGTGTCAAGCTTTTTACATGGTCTACATTCACTTTAAACTACTTTTGTTGACATTTGAGTGGTCGACATGCTGCGGTCGTATCATGCTGCGCTGGGCAAAGCCCTTTATTTTCTTTGGATTCCCTTTGTCGTAATCTTTTAGTAGTATGGCAACCAATTTAGTGTAGCCCTTACAGTTTCCGAGCTATGAGGGATCAAAGGGGCCAAAAACAGCCAAAATTGCATATGTTCAAATAAACTTTTGTTTTTTATCAGATTTCAAAGGGGCTTTTCCTGGGATCTCTTTTAATGTAATTTTTGGTTGGTGGTCACCAGATTTTGCTTAGCTCTTACTGTTTCCAATCATTAAGGGATCAAAGGGCTACCCAGTAATGTGTCCACATTCACTTCAAACTACACTTGTTCAAATTTCAGTGGTCGATATGCCGCGGTCGTATCCTGCTTCGCTCGTCGTAGCCCTTTATTTTCAATAGATTCCTTATGAAAAATAAACAAGGCGCTTTACTATCAGATTTTTCATGACTTGTGTCCTTTCAGAGCTATGAGGGGCCAAATAGGGCCAAAATTGCAAATGTGCAGATTACGCAAAATCTTAATTTTTCATCGGATTTTGATGGGATTTTTTTCTTTACATTTCTTTTGTCTTAAGCTTTCAGTAGTATGCTAACAGATTTTTCTTGTCTCTTACCGTGTCTGAGCTGTAAGCGGTCACAGTGGTCAAAATTGCAAATTTCACAAATGTGTAAAATCTTTATTTCTCATCGAATTTGAATGGTATTTTTTTCTTTGGATTCCTCTTGTTGTATAGTTTCAGTTGTTAAGTAACATATTTTTAGTAGCTTTTAAGGTTTCCGAGCTTTAAGGGGTCAAAGGGGCTAAAATGGCAATTTTTGGAAAGATGCAAATTCTTTGGATATTGATGTTTTTTTTTATTTCTTTGGATTCCTCTTGAAATAAGCTGTCCCTAGTTTGTATTCAGCTAATTACTGTGTCAATCTCCTTAATGTGTCCAGCTAGTTACTTTGTCCACATTCAATTTATTTTACACTTGTTTAAATTTCATTGGTCGGCATGCTGCGGTCGTATCATGTTGAGCTCCGCGTAGCCCTTTATTCTTTATATTTCTAAGTGTGCGTCACGCGCAAAAAAGGTCGATAAAAATGCTCACTGGGAGCTCACTGCCAGCCATTGAAATTCTCACTGGAGAGGTCTTCCTAAAGGATAGCATGTCTGAAGAGCTCGTTCGAAATTAAATGAAGCTTCAAGGCAAGCATGTGACCCTCGAGATTTCACGTTAAAATTGCAATTTGAAAAAGGTTCTAGCCAAAACATGACGTCAGAGGTTTATGACGATTAAATATTTGCTTGAAACATCACATATTTTTGTAAAAATGCAACTTTAAGGTACAACTTATGTACCCGGAAGTTTAAAAATTTAACGAGACTTACAAACCCTATTGTGAAAGGACAGGTTTCAACTAAGTGCCATAACCTGGTAAAGAATAATTGGACACAGCTTAAACATATAATCCTGTCTAGTACTTTACTGTGTAGAAAATAATGAAGCATTTCATGAAGGCTAAATGAAGTTTTTGTTTGACATTGGTACCTAAAGGAAAAAAAATGAAAAATCCATAACTCAGCAAGTAATCTTTGGACAGAGTGGACAATATAAGATGTCTACTTACTTTAGTTTGTGATATTGATTGAGCATTTAAAAGGCATTAAAGATCAGTTACCTCTTCAAACATTTTGAAATGGAAGGGGGAGTCTTTAATTGTACATAATTTGGGCATTTTCAGCTTTTGGTAAATATATTTTTTCGAAATAAGTCAGAAGTTAACTGTTTTTGGACCACTTGGGGCTTTCTGATCTGTTAAATTTTCAGGGAAATGAAATTCTCTGTTTGTTGTTAATCGGAAAAAGTGTGCTACTTGGTTGAGGCTGATATTATGGATCTGAATTTACTTTTAACTGTTTTAAACAATCAAAGATTGTTAGTCTGTTTATTGAAAGCATTTGGCCCCTCCTAACAAACCAGGAAATAAGAGAGATATTTAAATACGAAACCTAATTGTTGAAGTATATTCTTATTTCAGACCTAATGGTAGGTATGGGTTTGCATTTTTTATTGACAATTGGGTTTTTTTTGTTGTTGTTTTTTTCCCTCACAAAACGAAAATTTATTGCATATTTTAGTAAAAACTTCAATGTGAATGATAAGTTATGCTTTTGCAAAAAAAATAAATAAATAAAAATTAAATATTCTTGTTCGATTTATTTTCGCTAAGTATAATTTAACTGGGTAGTGTGTGGTTTTATTGAATAAACAGAAATAAATTCTTTAATATTAAAATAGATATTCCATACCTATTCCAGCTTATGATTAGCTTGTTGAAATTGACAAAGCATAATAAATGGATCTTCATGAGCTAATTGTGTTGCCATATATAAAGAGCATACTAAAGATATCGAATTAATATAATTGCATTTGTGACTGTCGCATCAAAACTAATGTTGTAGACTATCAGATGTGCATAGTTTTTCGGAAAAATAATACATTCTTTTTTACTGTAGGGAAAATAACTGAATTTTGATACATGTAGTTGTGTACTGATGAAAAAATAACTTATATTTAAAAATATATTTTTATATGTCTTTATATTATGAAAACTTCAACTATGACGGTCAAAATATTAAATTTGATAGTCATGTGTATCTTCCGAGTTAGTTGCGTACCATCCGAACAGAGAAAACATATCTACAAAGTTGAAAACAATGTGCGCATGACAGAAGACCCAACACAAATTTCTGTACGACCAGCAGAAAATAGGATGGGGTGTGCTCTGCTGTGTACAGAAACACATATGTGCTGTAGCGCAACATTTGATATTAAGCTTCTAATTTGCACTGTGAATTCAAAATGTTACCCCCAAACAGAATCAGCAACGGACTCAGTAGTGCTCTGGAGGGATCTTACTACTGGTAAGTAAACCCTAAAAAAAAGAATCAGCTACGGACACAATTTTTAAGGTAGTGCTCTTGAGAGTTACTACTGCTGGTAGGTAAACCTTCAAACAGAATCAGCTCTGGATACAGTAGTTCTTTCGGGCAAATTACGTATTTTGCAGTCATCTCTAAATGGCAGCCATTTTAAATCATCTTTTCGCTTTTGAATTCCTTCTTTTTATCTTATTTAACATTTATACAAAATATGAACAAGGAAGATTCTGAGATATTGAATCCTCAATTTTTAACGTAAAATGGTAGCTATGTTGTAAATAATGGCAATTTTGAAAATTTAAACAAAAAACATATGGCTTTAGATGTTGATGTAACAGTGTGCAAAATATGAAATAATTTCGTTGGGCCATTTTAAAATAATTGTTTGAACAAAAGTTATTGGAAGAACTAATAAGAAATAAAAGTGACAATAAAAGTCCGAATCGATCAAAGGAGGAGACCAGTAAGGAAAATCCGTATAACATTCGACTGAATTAGGGGAACACAATCCGACACAGAACATTTTTGGCAAGCCGTCATATTCCCGACTTGGAACGGGCATTTTATAGATAAAATGGTGGGTTAAACCAGGTTTATTGATGCATCAACCTCCCGCTTATATGACGATTAACTATAGCTTCTTTGTGCACAGATTGTGTTAAATGTCAAAGCCATAATATTGTCAGGGCGCACTACACTATTTCAATACGCCAATGTTTGACAGACCTCGAAAATAGTACTATAAAAAATAGTGCCTTTTCATTTGTAATGACTCCAGCCAATTGATACATGTTATAATCAGCAAGATCATAGAATATTTCTAGGTGAATGACGGAGAGCAAAGAACAGTTGAAAAAACATGATTAAGTTGCATAAGGACGTATATTTAGAAGGATAGGAAACTCGTACACAAAAACATGTTGTAATTTAAATTATATAGTGAAGCGTTTGCTATGCATTCACTTTTGAGCTATCTACTTAAAAAGTTTTTTATGGATATTAATTAAATTATACTTTCCTGAAAGGTGAATGATTTTTGCATCCGTAGAGTAAATTTCGTTACATTACAGCAAGTAGTTTCTTCAATACACATGATTGAAATTTGTAATCAAAACATTTTCGTTTATTTTTTTTCCACTTCCGGTTTTCATTGGTAAAAACGCACCACGATTTTGAACTTAAGGCTTAAAAAGTAGTCCACAGAATTTCATAAATTTAATTTTTTCCTGCAGTTCAACATCTACTGTACTCGCAGAACAATTTTTGTGACTATCATTATTATATTTCCGTTGTTATAAAGAGAGGGTCCCAAAGTGACAAAATCTCACGCCTCTCGATATATTTCCAGATTATCACGAGATGCTTATCCTTCAAAATTTACGTCCTTGGCTAGAACGGATTGAATGAAATACGACCAAATACCGAAAATTCTCTGTTGCGACTATGTACAAAATTAACCGGAACGTTTCAGTTCAATTTTATTTTCTTATTAGACCATACAACATATGGTTTAAATGTATTTATTTTATCTTGTTGGTGATCTGTTATCGGAAAACAAGTTCCCGCACCTAGGAAAATTCATTTCTATATTATTGGAATTTTTGAAATCCCGGAATTTAACATACGAGTCAATGGGAGGTCGAATTAGTGGTGTGCCTCGGATCCTGTCAGAACAGAGAATTTTTCTCTAATAGGTAAAATGTTTTTGTCGTTCGATGTACAAGCCTAGTCTTATACAGGTAAAATATTTTTGTCGCTCGGTGCACAAATCACACTACAGTTGCAAAAAGAGAGAAACACCTAGAAAGAGGCCAAAACTTAAACACACCGTCTTCAATAAAATTGGAAATAGGAATTTAATATCTATCAATCAAATCTGGATATCGTCCAATAAATTTCTTCAGAAAAACTATTAATCTGCATTTCTCGAAGCCCTGATTTAAAAGTTTACGAATTAAACATCTGTGTCGTTTCAAAAAATCTTGATAGTGACTACATGCTCTAGCGTAACGGATTAATTGAGAAATATATACTCCATACGATTGGGAAGACGGAATATTACTGTCGAGGTGTGGAAAGTTTACAATATCAAAATTGAAATCGTCTCTTTTGTCATAAATTCGTGTGCTGAGGTTGCCACTGTCGTCAAACTCCAAAAGTAAATCTAAAAACGAAAAGAATCTAAATCGAAAAGAATCTAAATTTGCAATTGCAATAAATAGCCGGTGGCTATGGCAAGCGATAGTAACAAAAATGAGGTATACTAGGGGTTTTCGTGCAGGCAGAATACTAGGTATACCGCACGTTAACTAGGGGTTTCCGATCGGTATATATTACGCCATGTGCTGAAATCACTTTCCGTGCACCCCCCCCCCCCCACTTCCCATCTAGACCGTGTTTTTTCATTCCTCCTATATCCCCTCTTCAAAATAAAACATGTTAAAACCAACATAATCTGCACGCATATATATATATACACAGTATAGGGCCACTATTATAGTACACCGCGAAAAATTCGTGTATTTTCGTTTTAACCTAAGTTTCATCTTTTAAGCTCCATAATTATTTAATGGTAAGTAATATGTAGTGAAATTTGGTACCAAATTAAAGCTAATTTAATATCCTTTACAATGAACTCAAGTTTTGGCGCGTCACGCGCAAAAAAGGTCGATAAAAATGCTCACTGGGAGCTCACTGCCAGCCATTGAGATTCTCACTGGAGAGGTCTTCCTAAAGGATAGCATGTCTGAAGAGCTCGTTCGGAATTAAATGAAGCTTCAAGGCAAGCATGTGACCCTCGAGATTTCACGTTAAAATTGCAATTTGAAAAAAGTTTCTAGCCAAAACATGACGTCAGAGGATTATGACGATTAAATATTTGCTTGAAACATCACATATTTTTGTAAAAATGCAACTTCAAGGTACAACTTATGTACCCGGAAGTTTAAAAGTTTAACGAGACTTACAAACCCTATTGTGAAAGGACAGTTTTCAACTAAGTGCCATAACCTGGTAAAGAATAATTGGACACAGCTTAAACATATAATATTGTCTAGTACTTTACTGTGCAGAAATCAATGAAGCATTTCATGAAGGCTAAATGAAGTGTTTGTTTGACATTGGTACCTATAAGAAAAAAAAAAGAAAAGTCCCATAACTCAGCAAGTAATCTTTGGACAGAGTGAATAATATCAGATGTCTTATTTAATGATAAGTAATATGTAGTGAAATTTGGTACCAAATTAAAGCTTATTTTATATCCTTTGCAATGAACTCAAGTTTGGGCAATTTACGCTATTTCTATGATCTGAGGATACAAAAAATGTACCCCTCCCCCTGCAAAAAAAATAGCGAAAATGACAATTTTAGGCTGTCAATTCCTTTCAGATAAACAACCCTCGTCATTTGATCTAGTTCGTCCCTTCAGAAATTCTATGGCCGTCACCACGACATCATAGATAGATATGAAATGTCAGTGTCACAAATAAAACTGACATTTTCAGCTAGATTTGCGTCTTCCCTGATTTGACATTACCGGTTTCGACTTTACCCTGAATTGACCCACTGACAGTGTGACGGGTGCGGTGCACAGAGCAGGACATGCTTACCCTTCCGGGGCACCTGATGTCACTCTTGTTTATTGAGAGTTCACACTGTAAGTGCTTTAGTTTTTTGTGTTGTATATGTAACGTTCGAATGTTTTGTAGGCATGTGGTGTCTTTGGTCTTCCGTCTTTTGGTGTTCTTGCTTTTGCCTTGTCTCTGGACTTTGATTTGTGTAATCTTGTGCTTTGTTCCTTCGGTATTCTACTGCCGTTGTTTTGATCTAGTTTTTATGACCTAACTTATCTGTTGTGATACAATGTTGGAAAATAAAACCATTAATGTCCACAAAATTTTGATTTTCGGTATAAAATGTTTGAAAAATGGGAATTTTCGGAATTTTAGATTTTTTCACAATTTCGACTTTTTCAATTTATGGTCGTAAAAATATGAATATATATTTAATAATTGCCGATGTAATAAAAATTTATGATATGTTAGCAACAAATCGTGTGCAAACATTTTAGTTTCAGACGTCTTATAGGTTCAGAAATGTAAAAATTAGCACCCCTCCCCCTAACAATTAAGGGAAAATATGAAATATTTAGGATCTAAATGATTAAAAAATAATGTTTTATTGGAATTCTAGTGTGTATTTCACTAAAGCTGACATGCAGAAGATCATTTAAGTAGATTTAAACTTTTTAACAGGTCTCTTTTTGATTCCTCTGCTCGAAATTGTATGCAAAATGGGAATTTTCCGTTTTTCAGAATTTCTGCTGTTTTGACTTTGAGATGCAAATACTTCATGAAATGACTTGAAAATGTTGATTAGACATCCTTTCATTATATCTAAGCCATAAGAAAATATGTTTTTAAGCATTTTTCTCATAAATTACAAACATATAACCCCTTACCACAAATATTCAAAACAATTTATTTCATTTTTTTCAGCTTGAAAAGCTTGAACATTGTATAAAGGTCCAATAACATATCATTTCAAATACAAAAATACATAGAGACTCCCATATATCACAAATAAGATCATGTGTGTGGTTTATGAGCAGTTTTACAACAATTAAACTTTGAATTTTGTAAACTTCCGAAATGCTGTATTAGTGTAAAATCCCATTTTTCACGAAAAGTGCCCAAAATATATATTATTAATTTTACCCACATTTTGGCGTTAAAATTGCATATTGCGATATATAAAATGCCCGATGAGTTGAATGATGTTGATTTATAAGAATAATACACATAGCGTGGAAAGTAATAACAGACAGAGTTTTAAAATTTTTTAGGATACTTAAATTTTGAAGTGTGTTGGGGGTCTATTTCTTTGGTGTCAATTTCACTTTTTGCAGCAGTTGCAGGCCTCTACATTAACTTTTGTTTGGATTTGTCCATTGGACAAGTAAACTTAAAATTTACTTGTCCGAAATGAATTGTTACTTGTCCAACCAATGCAGAATTTCATTTTATTTGAATTTTTCATTTGTCCTTTGGGCAAGTAGTTCTAAATTTTACTTGTCTGATTCCAATTTGGACTGGTAGGGACAAGTCGGACAAGCCTTAATGTAGAGCCCTGAGTTGATGGGTAATCAATATCTTTCTGACATAATCAATAAGGTTCCATTTGGGGAATTGTTGTTGCATTTTACATGTATATTCAAATATTTTTAAGCCGTTCAAAGTTAAGATTCTTATATTTAAGACTGCAGTATACAACAAAATGTAGTGTCTTAAAATATGATTTATTTGAATTCGGCACGAAGCAGGTGACAAAGCTTGCTGTGTCACAGAACAAAAGCTTCATCATAATATTTATTCCAGGAGGATTGATTCTTTTTGAATGTCTTTTCCAATGGAACAAATATTACAGTATTTGTTTCAAATGGAATAAACTTTACAATTGTTCCTTCAAGAGGAAATATTATGCCAATGTTTATAATATTTTGTCCAAAGGAACTTCTGTTAGGCGGAACAAATATATGTTGACAGCTGAAGCTTGCATTTCCACTGTTCTTAAGCCTCGTTCATATGGAATATAGGACATTTTGTTTTTGATACGGACTTTATCACGGTCAGTATCAAGTGATCATGCTAGGGCGAGCTTGATTTGTTACGCTGTGATAAAGTCCGTATCAAAAACAAAATGTCCTATATTTCTTTTATCGGTAATTCACAAAATGATATACAGAACTCTAAAATAAATTGAATTAAACTTAAATTTCTATTTGAGCAAAGTTAATCAATTGTTTATTGCAATAATTTAAATGCATTCTTCATTCAACGTCTTATGCGTATGAACACGACAAATAGTACAAAGCATGACGTCAGCTAAACAACCAGCAGGCAGACGCCTTCACAGTGACCTAATAATTTCATGATAATTTCCAGTACAGTGATACTGGAATTATTAGTCCCTGTAGATCAAAGGAAATTCATACAAATTACAGATAAAAATGAATCTCATATTTGAAGACTCAACAACTCAAAACAAGTTTAACACCCCAGTAAACGTGAGATCGTCAAC
>MJUU01013968.1:40175-67193 GCA_002080025.1 Modiolus philippinarum | reverse complement strand
GATATATATATATATATATATATATATATATATAACTCCTGAAATTTTTACGTATTCGCAACATTTGGACACTAGATGACCCTTTTAGCACTTGTCCATGTTTAAATACCTCAGTGATTGCAAAAGCTTTTCAAAATTTAATGTTGGTACTTTTTGGGGGTTAGAGAAGGAGAAGTAAGACGTGCCATGGTTTTTAATTGGTTTTGTGTTAGGGTAAGCAAATGACATTAACCAATCAGCTACCTTACATATCATTCAAAAACGTATATGCCTCACCGACCACAATACGGGTGCTGTTAACAGAACAGGACATACTTACCCTTCCGCAGCACCTGGTGTCACTCTTAGTTACATGGGAGTTCACACTGTTAGCACTCTTTGACCCATCTTTCTAAATTATGTTTTGTCATATGCTTTTCCAAGATAGTGGTCATTAAGTTAGTAGTCTACCTGTATTTGGTTTTATTCGCATGTTTATTATACTATAGGGAAAGGGGATAGAGAAAGGGGAGTTTTGGTCACCCATAAACCGCTTTAACCTTACCACTTTCTTTTGCTAGTGCCGGTACCAAGTCCGGCTATCCCGAGTTCCTATCGTTATTTATGTTTGTCTCTTGTTTTCAGTTCGCTTGTAGATTGTGGCATGTGATTATAGTTCCCGGCCATTGTAGGTGTTTACTGTTATCCTGTTTTTTGTAATGTTATTGCCTCGGTTTTGAATGTTGTGCTTTTATTTCTATGCTTTGCAGCTGACTAACGTTATTGTTTTCTGTGTTCTCGTTTTTACCAGGTCTTTAGACATATATTTTCGTAAATATCACTCCTTTGTTCATTTGGTATTGCGACTGCCGTTGTTTCAATCTTAAACTCAACTTCTCTTTCATGCAACAATAATGGGTATTGATACGTATAAACTTTTCAATCTCCAATATTTTACGAAAGAATATGGAGTAAATGAACATGAGACAATAACACATATATCAACTCCAACTGCATTAATTTTAATGAGCTGTATGGCCATTTCGGAAATTTATTCCTCATCAGCAGCACTAGAACCCAAACAAAGGAAATCCATAATTTCAAAAAATATAAAATGCATTAAACCAAACAAAATCCGAATAATCAGTAATATCAAATATAGCTAAGGACAAAACTACGATGGAGGGAGTTTATCCTTGGGTTTTAGAATTTACATAAATTTAGATAATAGTATTGAACAAAGTGTACACATGAGATATTATCTCATGTACAAGTACACCATATCTAAGAAAAATAAAGAGCATTAAAGAAAAAATAAAAAAAATAAAGAGTATTACTTTGGACAGCGAAAAAAAACATTTCCATTTATTTTGAGCCGATATGCTATGAAGAGACATAATTTGACTAATGATCATCTGCAGAACTAAATTTACAATTGCTTTGGTATTAAGATATAAATCTACGAATTATCATAAATTGTAAATTTCATTTTGAGATTAGTTTAAACGTTTTTATTTTGCATAAATATTGCAAATAGGATTAGACACAAGTTAAACAAACTTATGGAGTCTTCTCCTATATAACATACATACATATCATTTCAAAGCATGCATCTATAGTACATATTTCACATATAAAATTATAAAGGAATTAAACTAAATTTAGGCTAAAAATGTTTGTGATGTGTGTGGTTTGCTGTCCGCGTCATATATTTATATGACGAAATATATTTTAACTATGTAATAAGGAATCTTCTTGTTCTTTTTATGTATTCAAACACATGTTTAAAAACATTTACATTTTGTTCGTCAGTTAATTCCAACGAGCCTTTTATCAAAAGATCCAGATCCACATAAATATTTCCAGGTAACCAGCTGAGATTATCATATAAAATGGTCCTTTGAATTTGATATCGCGGGCATATAAAAAGAAATGATATGAATCCTCACAACTGGGTCCACAGCTACAAGATGCACCTGTTATAATATTGAATTTAGACAAGTCATAATTGAGAAATGTTGACGAGCATCTAAACTGAGTAAGAATTATATGTGTTCGAGGTCCGTAAGAGTAATATCTTGGAACACTGCATCCATCAGACATTTTTTTCAAAAAACTTTTAAATTGTGAAAATGTATTTGCATTACGAATGGTCTGATCAAATTTATTCCACTCCCTAATAGTGGAAGGAATATATGAACTGGAAGTTAAGGATAATCTACAGAAGGGAATCATAATATCTTCCCCATTTCTTAACGAATATACTGAGGTAGATTGTATTTTGGGTGGTATTAAGTTACAAAGATAAGACGGAGCATTATTGTTTTGAATATTGTAAAACAGTTGCAGTTTTCGTCGTTTGCGTCTGCTTATTAGAGTTTCCCACCCCAGTTCTTCATAAATAACATCTGACTTAGTAAATATAGGTAGCCCAGTTATTATTCTCGCGGCTTCTAGCTGTAGCTGTTCGAGTCTGGCTGAATTACAGATACCACAGTTAACCCAGACCTCACAGGCATATTCAAATAAAGGTCTAATGTAAACCAAATACAATTTTTCTAGATTTGACCTGCTGAGTTTATATTTTAATTTTCGAAGGGCATTTAAATGTTTAGAAACACTTTGCACAATATTATCAATATGTTTAGTTCATTTCGCATCTTTGCTAAAAGTAACCCCCAAATGTTTATGCGTTTCATTAATAGAAATAGTATTATCGTTAAATGTGAAACTAAGTTCTGGTTCTTGTGTATTACAAAAGAACATAATTTCAGTTTTATCAGGATTAAATGACATAAGCCATTTGCTCGACCATTCGTCCAGCTCCTTCAAGTCATGATCAACAACAGTTTGAATTTGATTATGGTCATGATCTGAACATCTGAAAGAAGTATCGTCAGCAAACAATCTAGTTAATGAAATAAGATTTTCAGCAATATCATTAATATAGATAATAAAAAGCAAAGGTCCCTGAGGAACACCTGCTAAGATGCTACTTAGTGAAGACGATGATTATTTAATAACCACTTTCTGTTTCCTTTCATTCAAATAGCTATGGAACCAGTTTAATACATTACCTCCTAAGCCATAAGACTTCATTTTGTGTAATAATCCCAAGTGTCAAACTTTATCAAAGGCTTTAGAGAAATCACAAAATACAAAGCAACAAACATCTTTGTTCTCTAAAGCATTGAGGATACAATTATGAATTTCCAACAACTGATGCACTGTTGAATTTTTAGGTAAAAAACCCGATTGGTACTTATATATCAATTTATTTCTTTGGAGATGATATATACATTCTTATATACCAGCCTTTCCATAACCTTACCCAAACAGCTAATAAGAGATATTGGACGATAGTTAGACAGTAGAGAATTATCTCCCTTTTTAAATATAGCAATAACATTTGCTATCTTCCAATCAGTGGGGTACTTACATTGGCGTATTGATTTATTAAAAATTATTTTTAATGGAACGGCTACTTTTTCTGGAAATATTTTTAGCATTTTATGACTAATAATATCAGGGCCTGAAGCCTTATTTGGATCTAGAGTTTCGATCATGTCTATTATTTCTTGTTCATTAAAACTTATATTTTCTAGTATGATTTCTGTTTTATTTTCAAAACTTGGAAGCGGGACATTTTCCTCATCCAGTGTCGATATCAAACTAAAATATTTATTTAAAAGTTCACATTTTTCTTTATCTTCATAAATAATGTTGCCAAAGTTTTCATCTTGAATTATATTTTTTAATGGAGGTAAAGCACATGATCCTTTATTTGATTTGATAACCATTTTCATTATTTTCCAGTACATTTTGGGATTTTACGTATTTTCCAATATAATATTATCAAGATTTTTCTCAAAATTTTCTTTCGCTATTTTCTTTAGATTGTTAACTTTGTTTCTCTGCTGTTTATATTTTAATATATCACAGTCACGTTTTTTTCTCAAGGAAGGGTTTATCATTATTTCTTACCGTAACCTTTTTGGTTGGAATGCACTCCCTGGCAATCCGGAGGAATGTGTCCGTGAATGCAGAACACATTTCGTCCACATCCTCCAGACTCCCAAGCAATGCATTCCAATCAACTTCATTTAACTTGTGAGAAAATCTATCTTTATCGACTTTATCGTATATCCATACTTCTCATTTGAGATATCTTGCAATATCTAAATTTAAGAAAATTTTCTTTAAACCTAAGGAGTATCCTCTCGCATAGCTCTGTCCTTAGCTGATTTTTGCTTTCCTATTTGGGTTATGTTGTTTTATTTGTTCTCTATCAGATTTCACACATATTTCCGTTTATGGATTTCTAAATGTTTTGATTTGACCTGCACTGAAGTGACATAATTTGACGAAATGAGCATATGCAAAAACTGAATTGATGATAACTTCGATATCTTGTTATTTGAATTCACATGCAAGAAAACGATGAAAAAATTTTGCTTTGTCGCACTGGGTGCCAGAGCTACAGAAATTTCCATACAATGAGAGATAAGTGTCAGGTTCTTCTCTTTACTTTACGCAACTCCTTTCACGTATTGTGACATTTATTCTTTCGAATAATTCATAAAGACAAAAATATTGTGAAAAGGCTTACTTTACTACTGTCCTTATGCCAGATTTTACTGTGTTAAGGACAATACCTATTTCAACAATAAATAAACTGAGGATAACATCATATATATCCTGGAAGTTTTAATTTATAATATTTTTATTAAGCTTGGTTGGTCCATATTTTAGCAGACAGTCAGTTTCCAAATTTGACTATTTGTGCAGTCATGTTAAGGAAGATACAAAACGATCAATTATATGTTATGAAATAAGAAATTATCACTAAATGTGTAGGGATCGCGGTATTTCACATAGACAATAATTGGAATACGATGGTGAGAAATACTGATTTTATTTTATGAAATTGAGGGGACGTAATTTCCCACTAATTTAAGCTGTCAAGGTTGTAATTAATTGTTATCTTAATTATCATAAATGATCAGGAGAGACGCAAAATGAGTACAAATGGTATATTTTAGAAGATATTTTAGTTTTTGTAGATCCAAACGCTCTGTATTTTAAAACTTTAGAGTACCGATGATATGAAGTTGCGTCACTAAATTCACATGATGTCGCCAATTGTTGCATATGACCGGTCATGACTAAAAACATATAGTCCCAATCGACCAAAATTGGTCGTGGACAGAAACACAGAGACAAAGTTCTGAATAGAAAATTTGAAATCTAGTCTGAATATAACAACATGAATCAGATATAAATGATACAATAATTTTAGACCTGTGGTTATATTAAGTCCCCAGACTTAAAGATGTCTTTATTTTGATATCTCCTCTTAGTTTTAACCAGGATTGTCTGAGGTATATGTTGTATAGGAGTTCAGAGCGATCAGCTGCGATAGAGTATAAAGCAGAGAATATTCAGTACTTAGTTTAACTTGGCCAAAACACAACTTTTAGTAGTGCGACAGTGTCTTTCCAGCAGACTAGTTTCTTTAAGCTAGCCGGCACTTTAGCGGCGAACATTGTTTGACCCATCTTAATGGTATATCGGGGCACTTGAGACCCATATAGGCCCTATGTTAAAGGTCTTCGATTTTTGCCTCCCGATTCCGGTTCCGGAGATCGTTTCCGTTCCGGAACCGAGAAGTGTAATGAATCTGTCATATTTAGTATGTCGCTGACCTTTGGTCTCTCAACACCTATGCCTTGACTAAAGCTTTGGTCTCACTTGCCATTGGTCATGTCCTATCAGTGGCAAATATTAGTCTCGCCCTACCTCAATTCAAGGATCTTTTATTAGTCTCACCCTACCTCAATTCAAGGTTCTTTCATTAGTCCCGCCCTATTTCAATTCAAGATTCTTTTATTGGTCTTATCTTTGATCTCCTGCTAACCCTAACCCCAACCTTCAACCTTACACTTATCCTCGCAACAACCCTATCTTTTTTTGTTATGTAATGTTGTATATGTTCAGATATACCATGATTTACCCTAACCCCTAACCAATCCAACCTTAACCATAATGTATATAGCCCTAACCCTTATGTATAACCCTAACCCTAGTCATTTTGGTGTTTGTATGCATTATGTTGTGTTTCTTAAGTCATTATACATTCGTTTTCTGATTTTGTTGTCTTTTGTTCATGACTAACTGCAACTATCCTTTTTGTTATTCTTTCTGCACCCCTTTTTAATAGTTACTTCTGCTTTTATCCAATGCTATTTTCTAATTATTAGAGCTATCTTCTTTTTTCAAACCCTAACTGAAGTTGCCATGACGACTTTATTTTTTTTTCGTTCTTTTTTTGTTTGTTTTTTTTTGTGTGTGTTTATTTCGTTTTGTTTTTAGTTTTGTTTTTTGTTGTTTTTTTTTTTGTTGTTTTTTTGTTTGTTTGTTTGTTTGTTTGTTTTTTGTTGTTTAGTATTTGCATATTTATTATTCATTCATTAATATTTGTTTATTTTTATTTCTTCTTTTTTTTATTGTTTTGGTTTTTCTTGTTTTTTTCTTTCTTAGATCTTCTAAGCGTACTCTTCTTTTAGGCATTGAAATATTAAACATTAGAATATTAACATTTATACATTATTATCTCCGTCATTAGATAGACACGGGTCGGAGTGCTACATGCTATCTTTACAGTGTTTAATATCCATAGGGTAATGTACAATAATCAAAGACTAGTCTATAATCTTTACTTTGATATGGTAGTATTCATGTTCTTATCAGGTCTGACTTACTTGTAAGCGTAGTTTTTGGGTCCTCCAGTCACAAACTCTGTAATTGTGTTATCTGGTACTTCATACGTAAGATCTCCTAAGTAGTCTCCTAATTCGGGTTTCCACTCTCCAGGTTGAGATGTATAAACAATAGAACCGGTATCGGCGTATGAGGCTCGTTTTTCCAACTTCTCCAAATAACTGTACAATTTCAAACTGGCTTGAGCGGTTGTATAAGCAGCAATGACGACATTAGTACACCCGGAGTCTTCCACAAACTCTTCTTTATATTGGTATCTAAATTCCACCATCTCATCATTGACGGGATTAACACTCATGACGATAATTTGGTCACTGGTAAACATATCGAAATAGTCCACAAGTTCACATACATGTACATATTTGATTTGGGGTAAGTTGCTTCTTTGTCCGAGTTTTCCCCAAAAGCTATTTAACATGAGTTTAGCTAATGATCTCAATCCAGGATTTTTCTTGATGTTATTATAGTCTAGGAGTATACCCTCATTTTCATGGTAATTTCGAATATACTTCAACTTGTTATCTTCGGTGTCACACCAATCTGGCCATCCACTAGCTCCTTGAGAAATTTTAAGAAAATTATTGATATATTCGGTAAAAAGACCACCGGTCTTTGAAATGGGATCATATTGATCTGTCTCGAAGTGCCACACGTCATAGATCTGTCGAATTATATATCCTTTTTCCACAGCTTTTTTCTCTTCGTCCGTCACCACGTTCCAGTCAGTGCTCGTTGATCATCGGTATGTTCACACTGTGTTTGTTGATTCGATTCCGCACAGGTTTTACATAACGGAAATAATAATTTGTTGTTGATCTTCGCCGGTAACACTGGAATGTAGAGTCCTCTGGGTGGGATCACTTGGCATGTGATCAATCCTTCGTAGTGTTGAATACCAGTGAAGTTTTCGGTGATCATGTGTGGATGTCCAATCGGGTTTTTACCAGTTTTATTAATTTGAGGATATAACGACGTCACATCGTAATGGATCACCATTCGACGTGTCTTTATACAGCGTAAAGGCTTCCGTTTTCCGCCATAAAAAGCATCTCTGGGTTCCAAAGGAGTGATCATCTGGGATTGTTGAAGAAAGTGTCTTAATTCATTATTGTCTTGAACCTCTTTATCAACTTCGCATTCCCATTTACCTATGTAGATATAACATTGATCTTCTAAATAGCGGTACGGTTTCTTTTCCAGAGTACGTTGATGTAAGTCGCTCATGGTCATTCCGTTGACGGGATTTACGGTGGTAGCACTATAAAAGTGTAAACATCCATGCCAGACCTGACTTTCCATTTAACTCTAACACATACAAATGTATTTTCTGTTTTCGTTCTCGTACAGCGATGGAAACGTTCAACATTCCCAAAATAGCGCTCATCGTGTGAATCGTGTGCGTTCATCGTGTAGATCGTTTGCGTTCATCGTGTAAATCGTGTGCGTTCATCGTGTATCGTGTATCGTGTAACGTGTAACGTTCATTCCGTGTATCGTGTAGCGTGCGTTTACTCGTTTCATTTAAATTCCGCATTTTATAGATAGGTTTACCAGTTTTTTGCAAAACACCGTTGTTTATTTATTTTTTTTTTCAACTCGAAATATACCTTTTTTACAACCGCCGATTTGACAAGAAGAAAATAGAAATATTATCAGATTAAGTACCACGTCTGGCGATTTTTTGTCACAAAAACATTTATTGTTTAGGAACGCAAACCTTTATTTAATAAACTTCTAATCATTCAATGCTATATCAAGCAGTTCAATCTAGTAGAACAATGAAAGTCTAATCAGATCCGGTAATCAGATTAACTTATTATATCTATGGTTAAATCATAGGAGGTTTAGTATTAGGTATAATATAAAATAGAGAAAAACTGCCCCTTCCTTTATATTTATGGTTAAATTATATGATGTTTTAGTATTGCAGACACCGGTATAATATAAAATAGAACCATAATATAAAATAGAGAAAAAGTGCCCTATCTATTATATTTATGGTTAAATTCTATCAAGTTAAATATAAGTATTGCGGACACCTGTACAATATAAAATAGGGAAAACGTGCCCTATCTTTTATATTTATGGTTAAATTCTATCAAGTTATAGTATTGCAGACACCGGTATAATATCAAATAGAGAAAAAGTGCCCTATCTTTTATATTTATGGTTAAATTCCATCAAGTTTTAGTATTGCGGACACCGGTATAAAATAAAATAGAGAAAAGGTGCCCTATCTTTTATATTTATGGTTAAATTCTATCAAGTTTTAGTATTGTGAACATCTTTATAATATAAACAGAGAAAAGGTGCCCTCTCTTTTATATCTATGGTTAAATTCTATCAAGTTTTAGTATTGCAGACACAGGTATAATATAAAATAGAGAAAAAAATTCTGTCAAGTTTTAGTATTGCGGTCACCGGTATAATATCAAATAGAGAAAAGGTGCCCTATCATATATATTTATGGTTAAATTCTATCAAGTTATAGTATTGCGGACACCGGTATGATATAAAATAGAGAAAAGGTGCCCTATCTTTTATATTAATGGTTGAATTCTATCAAGTTTTAATATTGCATGCACCGGTATAATATAAAATAGAGAAAAGGTGCCCTATCTTTTATATTTATGGTTAAATTCTATCAAGTTATAGTATTGCGGACACCGGTATTATATAAAATAGAGAAAAGGTGCCCTATCTTTTATATTAATGGTTGAATTCTATCAAGTTTTAATATTGCATGCACCGGTATAATATAAAACTGAGAAAAGGTGCCCTATCTTTTATATTTATGGTTAAATTCTATCAAGTTATAGTATTGCGGACACCAGTATAATATAAAATAGAGAAAAAGTGCCCTATCGTTTATATTTATGGTTAAATTCTATCAAGTTATAGTATTGCGGACACCGGTATAATATCAAATAGACAAAAAGTGCCCTTGCAGACACCGGTATAATATAAAATAGAAAAAAAGTGCCCTATCTTTTATATTTATGGTTAAATTCTATCAAATTTTAATATTGTGGACACCGGTATAATATTAAATTGAGAAAAGAAGCCCTATCTCTTATATCTATTGTTAAATTCTATCAAGTTATAGTATTGCAGAGTCCGGTATAATATAAAATAGAGAAAAGGTGCCCTATCTTTTATATTTATGGTTAAATTCTATCAAGTTATAGTATTGCGGACATGGGTATAATAAAAAATAGAGAAAAAGTGCCATATCTATTATATTTATGATTAAATTCTATCAAGTTATAGTATTCCTTATAGTATTGCGGACACCGGTATAATATAAAATAGAGAAACAGTGCCCTACCTTTTAGATTTATGGTTAAAGTCTATCAAGTTTTAGTATTGCAGACACCGTTATAATATAAAACGGAGAAAAAGTGCCCTATCTTTTATATTTATTGTAAAATTCTATCAAATTATAGTATTGCGGGCACCGGTATGATATAAAATAGAGAAAAGGTGCCCTATCGTTTATATTTATGGTTAAATTCTATCAAGTTTTAGTATTCCGGACACCAGTATAATATAAAATAGAGAAAAAGTGCCCTATCATTTATATTTATGGTTAAATTCTATCAAGTTATAGTATTGCGGACACCGGTATAATATCAAATAGAGAAAATGTGCCCTATCTTTTATATTTATGGTTAAATTCTATCAATTTATAGTATTGCAGACACCGGTATTATATAAAATAGAGAAAAAGTGCCCTATCTGTTATATTTATGGTTAAATTCTATCAAGTTTTAGTATTGCGGACACCGGTATAATATCAAATAGAGAAAAAGTGCCCTATCTTTTACATGTATGGTTAAATAGTATTGCGGACACCGGTATAATATCAAAAAAGAGAAAAAGGACCCCATCTTTTATTTTTATGGCTTAAATCTATCAAGTTATACTATGTTGACACTGGTATAATATAGAATAGAGAAAAAGTTACCTATCTTTTATATCTATGGTTAAATTCTATCAAATTTTTATATTGCGGACACGGGTATAATATAAAAAAGACAAAAAGTGCCCTATCTTTTATATTTATGGTTAAATTTTATCAAGTTACAGTATTGCGGACACCGGTATAATATAAAATAAAGAAAAAGTGCCCTATCTTTTATATTGATGGTTAAATCTTTTGAAGTTATAGTATTGCGGACACCGGTATAATATAAAATAGAGAAAAGTTGCCCTATCTTTTATATTTATGGTTAAATTCTAACAAGTTTTAATGTTGCATGCACCGGTATAATATAAAATTGAGAAAAGGTGCCCTATCTTTTATATTTATGGTTAAATTCTATCAAGTTGCGTTTACTCGTTTCATTTAAATTCCGCATTTTATAGATTTTTTTGCAAAACACCGTTGTTTATTTATTATTTTTTTTTCAACCCGAAATATACCTTTTTTACAACCGCCGATTTGACAAGAAGAAAATAGAAATATTATCAGATTAAGTACCACTCATGGCGATTTTTTGTCACAAAAACATTTATTGTTTAGGAACGCAAACCTTTATTTAATAAACTTCTAATCATTCAATGCTATATCAACCAGTTCAATCTAGTAGAACAATAAAAGTCTAATCAGATCCGGTAATCAGATTAACTTATTATATCTATGGTTAAATCATAGGAGGTTTAGTATTAGGTATAATATAAAATAGAGAAAAACTGCCCTTTCCTTTATATTTATGGTTAAATTATATGATGTTTTAGTATTGCAGACACCGGTATAATATAAAATAGAACCATAATATAAGATAGAGAAAAAGTGCCCTATCTATTATATTTATGGTTAAATTCTATCAAATTAAATATAAGTATTGCGGACACCTGTACAATATAAAATAGGGAAAACGTGCCCTATCTTTTATATTTATGGTTAAATTCTATCAAGTTATAGTATTGCGGACACCGATATAATATAAAATAAAGAAAAAGTGCCCTATCTTTTATATTTATGGTTAAATTCTATCAAGTTATAGTATTGCGGACACCGGTATTATATAAAATAGAGAAAAAGTGCCCTCTCTGTTATTTTTATGGATAAATTCTATCAAGTTATACAGTCCTTGTATCAGTAGCCGTTACTTTTTGACGGATTTTTTTGATTGATGACGGATTTTTGACTGATTGATTTGTATTTTACGGATTGGAAACGTATTTTACGGATGTAAACGTATTTTACTGATCGCATCCGTCAATTACGCATTGTATCAATCAGTAAATCACGTATGACGGATAGGTAAATATTTGAAATTTTAAGACAAAACGAATAAACATAATATTCTCGTGTGTTTCCAGCTTGTTAGATAATCTTTTTCGGTTTGATTAAATTACGAATGCTGTATCGTGTTTCAATTTAAATCGTTTACATGTATTTGTTAATGAGAACTGGGTATCTAAACTGCATAATACTCCCAGTATTTTAAACTCGATCTTTGAAAATGACCAATGAAAATTTTTTTCATCATATCTTTTCAAAGAAGTTTTATCTTTTGCGAAACACAATTTTAATAAATTTTAACATATTTAAGGCTTGAAAAGTTAGATTTTTAGAGTGTGGTTTAACTCTGTCTATAAACATGACCTAAACAATTAAAATTTTTTGAAATTTTTTTTTCATCATATCCTTTCGAAGGAGTTTTATCTTTTGCGAAACACAATTTGAAAAAAAAATCAGCATATTTAAGTTTGAAGTTAGATTTTTAGTGTGCGGTTTAAACTCTGTACATAAAAATGACCAAAAAAATTTCGATATTTTGAAAATTTTATTAACATTATCCTTTCGAAGGAGTTTTTTCTTTTGTGAAAGACATTTTGTTTTTATTTTTACATATCTAAGCTTGAAGATTTTTAGTCTGCGGTTTAAACTCTGTCTATAAAACTGACTAAAACAATTGAAATTTTTTGAAAATTTTATTCGTCATATCCTTACGAAGGAGTTTTATCTTTTGCAAAACACAATTTCAACAAATTTCAGCACATTTAGGTTTGAAAAGTTAGATTTTTAGTGTGCGGTTTAAACTCTGTCTATAAAAATGACCAGAAGAATTTAAATATTGTGAAAATTTTATTTATCATACATTTGTATTCTTTCAAAAGAGTTTAATCTTTTGCGATACACAATTTTAATGAATTTTAACATATTAAAGGCTTGAAAAGATAGATTTTTAGTATGCGGTTTAAACTCTTGTCTATAAAAATGACCAAAACAATTTAAATTTTATGAAAATTTTATTCATCATGTCCTTTCGAAGGAGTTTTATCTTTTGCGAAACACAATTTTAATGAATTTTAACATATTTAAGGCTTGAAAAGTAAGATTTTTAGAGTGTGGTTTAAGCTCTGTCTATAAAAATGACCAAAACAACTGAAATTTTTTGAAAATTTTATTCATCATATCCTTTTGAAGGAGTTTTATCTTTTGCAAAACACAATTTAAACAAATTTCAGCATATTTAGGTTTGAAAAGTTAGATTTTCAGTGTGCTGTCTAACTAAATATTTTGAGAATTTTATTCATCATATCCTTTCGAAGGAGTTTTATCTTTTCCGAAACAGAATTTTTTTTATGAATTTTAACATATTAAAGGCTTGAAAAGTTAGATTTTTAGTCTGCGGTATCAACTCCATCTATAAAAATGACCAATTGAAAACAATTTTATTCTTCATATCCTTTCGAAGGAGTTTTATCTTTTGCAAAACTCAATTTCAACAAATTTCAGCATATTTAAGTATGAAAAGTTAGATTTATAGTGTGCAGTTTAAACTTTGTCTATAAAAATTACTAAAACAATTTAAATATTTTGAAAATTTTATTCATCATATCCTTTCGAAGGAGTTTTATCTTTTGCAAAACTCAATTTCAACAAATTTCCGCATATTTAAGTTTGAAAAGTAAGATTTTTAGAGTGCAGTTTAAACTTTGTCTATAAAAATGACCAAAACAATTTAAATATTTTGAAAATTTTATTCATCATCTCCTTTTGAAGGAGTTTTATCTTTTGCGAAACACAATTGTAATGAATTTTAACATATTGTTAGATTTTTAGTCTCCAGTTTAAACTCTGTCTTTAAACATGACCAAAACTATTAAAATTTTTTGAAAATTTTATTCATCATATCCTTTCGAAGGAGTTTTATCTTTTCCGATACACAATTTCAACAAATTTCAGCATATTGAAGTTTGAAAAGTTAGATTTAAGTGCGCGGTTTAAACTCTGTCTATAAAAATGACCAAAACAATTTAAATATTTTGAAAATTTTATTCATCATATCCTTTCGAAGGAGTTTTATCTTTTGCAAAACTCAATTTCAACAAATTTCAGCATATTTAAGTTTGAAAAGTAAGATTTTTAGAGTGCAGTTTAAACTTTGTCTATAAAAATGACCAAAACAATTTAAATATTTTGAAAAATTTATTCATCATATCCTTTCGAAGGAGTTTTATCTTTTGCGAAACACACCTTGAATGAATTTCAACATATTTAAGTCTTGAAAAGTTAGATTTAAGTGTGTGGTTTAAACTCTGTCTATAAAAATGACCACAACAATTTAAATATTTTGAAAATTTTATTCATCATATCCTTTCGAAGGAGTTTTATCTTTTGCAAAACGCAATTTTAATGAATTTTAACATATTTAAGGCTTGTAAAGTTAGATTTTTAGAGTGCAGTTTAAACTCTGTCTATAAAAATGACCAAAACAATTTAAATATTTTGAAAATTTTATTCATTATATCCTTTCAAAGGAGTTTTATCTTTTGCGAAACACAGTTTTAATGAATTTTAACATATTTAAGGCTTGATTTTAGATTTTTAGTGTGCGGTTTAAACTCTGTCTATAGAAATGACCAAAACAATTTAAATTTTTTAAAAATTTTATTCATCATATTCCTTTCGAAGATTTTTTTTTATTTCACGAACAATGTAATGCATAGTCCCTGATGAATCACAATTTAAATAAATTTTAGCATATTTAGTGTTTTAAAAGAAGGATTTCCCAGTCTTTCGTGTATGAATACGTCAAATCATTTGTTTTGTTTTTTGTCATTCAATTGTTGTTTAGCTCTTATTTGCATTCCTGTTATTGTCTAACAATTAACCATGCAGTTGTATAAATTATTTTAATTTTTTTTAAATTTGTCTATTTTCGACGATTGGTCAAATCAGATATGTGCTTCCAAATTTTAATGCATTCGAACAAACTGTACTATATACTGTGCATTTCCTGCGTACAAGCAGAAACATCAAGTAAATATAATATTAACCTTAACGTACGGATTAAATATTCCTAGGGTGTTATAATATTTTTTTTTATATATTTCAATACTAAATTCATTTTTGTGATGAAACGAAATTATCATTTCGCAAAATGTATTAACTTGAAAGATGACGTAAGGCTATCAATCAGTCATTTACGGATAGGACCGATCAATCATCCGTCAGTCACGTAATTTACGTATTGTATCCGTCAAATACGTGAATTACTTTTCCTATCCGTCAGACTTTGACGGATTGTTGACTGATCGATCACTGATCGATGACTGATCGTTTACGGCTGACGGATCGCTTAATGATCGCTCTTTTAGTAACGGCTACTGAAGCAAGGACTGTAGTATAGCAGACACCGGTATGATATAAAATTGAGAAAAGGTGCCCTATCTTTTATATTTATGGTTAAATTCTATCAAGTTATAGTATTGCTGACACCGGTATAATATAAAATAGAGAAAAAGTGCCCTATCTTTTATATTTATGGTTAAATTATAGCAAGTTTTAGTATTGTGGACACTGGTATAAAATAAAATACAGAAAATGTGCCCTTTCTTATATATTTATGATGAAATTATAAGAAAATTTTAGTATGTGTAAACAGGTACTATACATTACATGTAATGTATAGCCCCTGGTGTAAATCTAATCTAAAAGTAATTTATGTTTCTTAGGTTCATTACCACGGTATATATCAGGACTTTTTTATTTGACGTAAATTATTTTTTGATTAAACATTGTTTATTTAATTTATCTATTTTTCTGAAAAATTACAAGATTTTAAGCTTTTGTCGACCCTACTTTGATATTGTTAAATAACCATTTTATTTATGCTGTGAAAGTTTCATGAAAATATATAAGATGTTTTAACCGACACGGTGCACGTTACACGGTACACGGTACATGATAAAAGGTACACGATACACGATTGAGAACTTTATGTATCATTCATCGTGCGAATCGTGTGCGCTCAACGTGTGAACCGTGTGCGTTCATCGTGTGAATCGTGTGCGTGTAGTAGGGAATGTTGAACGTTTCCATCGCTGAAGTATCCATCCACTTTGTAGGGTCCAATTTGTTTCTCTCCACCATTTTCTGTGTGCTGTATACGGACTCCTTCCTTTTCCGATAGGTATTCGATTCACTGCATGGCTTTCAATGAATGTTTCTCATAGGGGCGGTATCCATGTACAGGAATAATATCGATGGTATCGAGCTGAAGAAATTTCTGTCTAAAGAGCAAATTACAGGCAGACGCTATAGTGATACATTGTTGGAATGGATCAATTCCTCTCTGTTCGTTACTAGATGACATCTCTAGAAACAATTCACGGAATTTAAGACAGGCTCTCCTCAGTTGTGTTGGATCCGGCGAATATTAATTCTTTTTTTCCACACATTTGACACATACTATTTTTATTCACGTTTTTATCCATGCACTGTGAACATACTTTATGTACCACACATAAATTAGGTTTGTGTTCCAACGCTCCACACGTTGATGTTTTACAATGCGTGCACCTACCGTTTTCGTCGGGTGAATATCCTTTATCACACTGAATCTTATCATCTTGAGTGTATTCAAAATCAAAGAAAAGGAAAGTTTGTTCCTTCTGTTCATTGTTGTTAATCACGGGTAACATGTAACACTGATGTCCCAAGGGATAGTAATCTTTACATATGTTACAGAAGACATTTCCATAAGTATGATGTTTATTCAAATGTTTATTTACGGTTTGGCCATAGCTCTGGCATTCATAATACGTAGTACACGTCGAGTTTCCCGCCGACGTCATCTATTGGTGAAGATCAAAACATGTTGATCCTTTAAAATACCGTCCACAATCGGTACAAAGTATCCATTCGACATCTTCGGTTTGGTTATGAATTTTATGACATCAATTACATACATTGTTACACAAGTGTTCTTCTTTGGTGTTATATCCTTTGTAACAATCAATACAATAGTAACTACGACTCAAAAAAGCAGCCATGCTAGTAATAACGTCATAATGGTTATAATGATAATACAAAAATATTTTCTTCTCAGCTGAGGGTCCATGGTAAATAATACCATTAAAATGTTCCTTGGCAACCACATGTATTTGGTAGTCAGTTAGAAACTCTTGGAACTGTTTAACTTGGTCGATTCCACATTTAGTTAACGGCACTCCAGCTTTGGTGTGTAGTTCAACTGCTTACTCCTTTTGAATATATTTACCCAAACGTATACTGTTCCATTTATCATGATTATCGATGTTGGCCATGGCTGTAACAATTGCTCGTGTCAGGCAGAGATCATCATCGTTTCTTATCTGTATGATTCAACGTTTATCGTTCAAAAATTTTTCGGTGTCCACGTAATCACACTTTCTTCCGACTCCACCATTTGGTAATTCCACATGTGTCACATTCAGTTTAACACCTTGATCCAAAGTAAACTGTTCGTTTGATTGTAATACTTTTTTTACTTCTGAAAGCAAGGGCTCTCCTGTAATTTGTCCGACTTTCATAAAAGGTTATCTAACAGGGAAATCTAAATCCGGACTTTCGAGTGTCACTTGAACTAAATTTTCTTTTTTTATGCCGCTGGTTAAGTCTGATACAATGGAGTTGAACAATATCTGTAGTGTTTTTTTAAATTTTTGGAATAAAGTTGACATGTAAATTCTTCAACGTGACATGGTATTCATTGGATTCTGTATTAAAACGAGGCATTCTGGTACCTTTACCTTTTTCAATGATGTAATGTTGATTGGATTGACTAAGATCAATAGGTTGACGAGGTAATCCAGCTCCTGTCTGGTGTTTTTCATTTTGGTGTTCGTGCAGACTATCTTGGTTCCTATATAATAACCCACACTCATTGGAAGGGAAGTAACTGTCATCAGTATGTTTCTTTTCATGTTCGGTTGTCTTTTCTTGTAAAATGCTTCAGGCATACACCACATGTAAACATACTATGTTGCTTGAATTGTCTGTAATGTTGTAGCAACTGACACTTTTTAAAGACATTTTGCTGACAATAGTCACAGGTATACATCTGAAAAAGTGAAAAGGATATGATTTAGTTATAACATTTAGTAATGGACTTGATTACAATTATAATAATTAGTTATGAATTAGTGATGGGTAATTAAATTACTTACCATTATTTGAGGTTTCTTTCGATTCACGCTTTGGTTCTTTAACTGGCAATTCACAGGTCTGTAAAGACAAAAGGACATGATTAAGTCACAACATTTAGTTATGAATATTATAATTAGTTATGGATATTTAAATTAGTTATGAATATTATAATAAGTTATGAATATGAGTTAGTGATTGGTAATTAATGTACGTACAATTTGATCACTTGAGGTCTCTTCCGATTCACACTTTGGTTCTCTAATCACAATATGGTTATTCACAGATCTGCAAAGACAAACGGACATCATTTAGTTATGATAATTAGTTATAGACATTATTATTAGTTATGAATATGAATTCGTGATGGGTAATTAATGTACTTACCATTTGGTCACTTTAGGTATCTTCGCTTAGGATCACACTTTTGGACTGGTCAGCAGAATGGCAGTCTGGCGACTGAGGAAGTCGGTTGATCGCGCCTTTATATAGTCAGTCATTTGAATCGATGGCTTTGATTGGTCGGTTATTTTTGTAAGGGGTGATTTAATTCGTTGATTTTCCTGCAATATGATTAGTCAATCCATTGTTATTGGAGGCTTCTGATTGGTTGAATTTCCTGCAATTGATTGGTCAACATTATGTACAGCTTCAATCCACTTTTTGTTTCAAGATTGGTAAAAAAAATACTAAACGTAGTTTGAAGTGATACATCAGTTTAAAGTATATACTGAGTAACCATGGTGATGTCATGGTATTATGTAAGTAAAAAAGTAACAGATATCAACTTTACAGTGTGATCAATAGATTGAAAAGCCTACACAAAAACCGAATTCATATATGACATAACTAAATTATCAATAGTTCGGATAAAGAACAATCTAGGGCCGAATAAGGGCCGAGTAAGGCCGATCTTTGATTTCTTAGGGCCGATAACTCTATTACAGTACACGACAGCACTGCAACACCTACACTTATCGCTTTAGAACTATGAATTTACCCCGAATCCTTTATATCTTTGGTCTATAGTACAAATAGTTCGGATTAAGGCCGAAGAAGGGCCGATGTAGGGCCGATCTTTGATTTTAAGGGCCGATTACTTCACACAACTCCGTTTTCAGTCTGAACTACCTATTCCAATCACTTTAGAAGTATAAAGATACCCAAAATGAATATATGATATGTCTATAGTAGTAATACTAAGGGTCAGAGCCGATCTATGGCCGTTTAGGGCCGATATCTCGTTTAAACTAGGAGCTAGGATTTCGAAACCTGCATCAATCGATTTAGCGACCCTATTAACCCAAACAAGACATCACAACAGCACAAAAAGACGCAAACAATACTAAAAAATTAAGGTTTACTCAAAGCAAAGTAGTATAAGGGGAAGAGTTCGGCTTTCCCCCGATCTAAAAATAGATTTTTAAAGGAATCCCCTTTCTTACTTGCGCATCATAGACCAATGATATATGAATTCGGGGTAAATTTATAGTTCTTAAGCGTTTACATGTCAGCACTATTCCAGAAATTTTAAAACACTACAGATATTGTTCGACTCTATTGTTTCAGACTTAACCAGAGGCATGAAAAAAGAAGATTTAGTTCAAGTGACACTCGAATGCCCGGATATTAAAGTCGGACAAATTACAGGAGAGCCCTTGCTGTCAGAAGTAAAAAAAGTATTACAATCAAACGAACAGTTTACTTTGGACCCTTAAATTCCGTGAATTGTTTCTAGAGATGTCATCTAGTAACGAACAGGGAGGAATTGATCTATTCCAACAATGTATCACTATAGCGTCTGCCTGTAATTTGCTCTTTAGACAGAAATTTCTGCAGCCCGATACCATCGGCATTATTCCTGCACATGGATGCCTCCCTTTAGAAACATTCATTGAAAGCCATGCAGTTGATCAAATACCTATCGGAAAAGGAAGGAGTCCGTATACAGCATGCAGAAAATGGTGGAGAGAAACGAATTGGACCCTACAAAGTGGATGGATACTTCGAGAACGATAACCGAAAATATGTGTTAGAGTTCAATGGAAAGTTCTGGCATGATTTTTACACTTTTATAGTGCTACCACCGTATATCCCGTCAACGGTATGACCATGAGCGACTTACATCAACGTACTATGGAAAAGAAACGGTATTTAGAAGATCAAGGTTATATCAACATAGGTAAATGGGAATGCGAGTTCGATAAAGAGGTTCAAGACAATAATGAAACAATAATAAAAACCCCATTGGACATCCATACATCATCACCGAAAACTTCAATGACAGTATTCAACACTACGAAGGATTGATCACATGCTAAGTGATCCCACCCAGAGGACTCTACATTCCAGTGTTACAACAAATTATTATTTCCGTTATGTAAAACCTGTGCGGAATCGAATCAACAAACACCGTGTGAACATACCGATGATCAACAAGCGCTGACTGGAACGTGGGTGACGGACGAAGTGAAAAAAGCTGTGGAAAAAGGATATATAATTCGACAGATCTATGAAGTGTGGCACTTCGAGACAGATCAATATGACCCCATTTCAAAGACCGGTGGTCTTTGTACCGAATATATCAATACTTTCCTCAAAATGAAACAAGATGCAAGTGGATGGCCCGAGTGGTGTGACACCGAAGATAACAAGTTGAAGTATATTCGAAACTACCATGAAAAGGAGGGTATACTCCTAGACTATAATAACATCAAGAAAAATCCTGAATTGAGATCATTAGCTAAACTCATGTTAAATAGCTTTTGGGGGAAAACTCGGACAAAGAAGCATCTTACCCCAAATCCAATATGTATGTGAAGCTGTGGACTATTTCGATATGTTTACCGGTGACCAAATTATCGTTATGAGTGTTTATCCCGTCAATGATGAGATGGTGTAATTTAGATACCAGTTTAAAGAAGAGTTTATGGAAGACTCCGGGTGTACTACTGTCGTCATTGCTGCTTATACAACCGCTCAATCCCGTTTAAAATTGTACAGTTATTTGGAGAAGTCGGAAAAGCTAGCCTTATGCGCCGATATCGATTCTATTGTTTATGCATCTCAACCTGAAGAGTGGAAACCCGAATTAGGAGACTACTTAGGAGATCTTACGGATGAAGTACCAGATAACACAATTACAGAGTTTCTGATTGGAGGACCCAAAAACTGCGCTTACAAGTTAGTCAGACCTGATAAGAATATAAATACTACCATATCAAAAGTGCGAGGAATCAGCCTTAACCACATTAACTCTCTGACCATCAACTTTGATACCATAAAACATATGGTCACTAATAAAAGAGACGACGTGAAGACCGTTACTGATGATTTTAAAATTATTAGAGACCAGAAAAGACTACTATCTATCCATCAAAGTAAAGATTATAGACTAGTCTTTGATAAAAGAATCATCATGACTGATTATTGTACATTACCTTATGGATATTAAACATTGTAAAGATAGCATGTGGCACTCCGACCCGTGTCTATCTAATGACGGAGATAATAAAATTTATAAATGTTAATATTCTGTAGTTTATTTCATTGCCTAAAAGAAGAATACGTTTAGAAGATCTAACAAAGAACAAAACAACAAAAACCAAAATAATAGAATAATAAATGAATAAATAAAAATAAATAAATATTAATGAATACATAATAAATATGCAAATACTCAAACAAACATAAAAAACTAAACAAAAAAAAAACAAAACAAACAAGCAGAACAAGAACGAACAAAAAAAATTCAAGTCGTCATAGCAACTTCGGTTAGGGTTGGAAAAAGGAAGATAGCTCTAATAATTAGAAAATAGCATTGGATAAAAGCAGCAGTAACTATTAAAAAGGGGTGCAGAAAGAATAACAAAAAGGATAGTTGGAGTTAGTCATGAACAAAAGAAAAAAAAATCAGAAAACGAATGTATAAGGACTTAAGAAACACAACATAATGCATACAAACACCAAATGATTAGGCTTAGGGTTCTATATAAGGGTTAAGGTTATATACATTATGGTTAAGGTTGGATTGGTTAGGGGTTAGGGTAAATCATGGTATATCTGAACATATACAACATTACATAACAAAAAAGATAGGGTTGTTGCGAGGATAAGTGTAAGGTTAAAAGTTGGGGTTAGGGTTAGCAGGAGATCAAAGATAAGACCAATAAAAGAATCTTGATTGAGATAGGGCGGGACTAATGAAAGAACCTTGAATTGGGGTAGGGTGAGACTAATAAAAGATCCTTGAATTGAGGTAGGGCGAGACTAATATTTGCCAATGACAGGACATGACCAATGGCAATGAACTAGTGAGACCAAAGCTTAAGACAAGACATAGGTGTTGAGAGACCAAAGGTCAGCGGCATACTAAATATGGCAGATTCATTACACTTCTCGGTTCCGGAACGGAAACGATCTCCAGAACCGGAATCGGGAGGGAAAAATCGAAGACCTTTAACATAGTGCCTATGGGTCTCAAGTGCCCCGATATACTACTCATCTTTCTAAATTACGATCTTTTCCAAGATAGAGGTCATTGAGTTAGTAATCTACATGTATTGGGTTTTATTCGCATGTTTATTATACTATAGGGAAACGGGATAGATAAAGGAGAAGATTTGGTACCCATAAACTGGTTTAACCCTATCACTGCTTTTTGCTAGTGTCGGTACCAGGTCCTGCTATCCCGAGTCCCTATCGTTATTTATGTTTGTCTCTTGACTTCATAATTGTCCTTCTAGTGCAGTTCGCTTGTGAATTGTGACATGTGATTTTAGTTCCCGGCCATTTTAGGTGTCTACTGTTATCCTGTTTTTTGTAATTGTATTTCATTTTACTTCATTAGATGTTTCCTGGACACGGACTAAAGATGGACGACTTTGAACTTAAATTTCCTGTAATGTGATAACTGTTTCAATGTAAATTTAAGTTAGCCATAACGTCCCTTCTGCTCATACACCATACGGAATTCATTTAAGGTGTCTGCAGGGTATTAATGTCCTATTATAGAATTTTATGAAATTTTCTGTGTGGAAACATAATTGTATTAATGTTCTAAATGTAAAATAAAATTTGAGGGTCACCGTGCATTTAAGCGCAAAATCTGTAATTGAAAATTTCAGGATTTTACATAGAAATGATAGGGAAAATGATCATATGAGAGGATAGTTTGATAAATCTATTATAGAATTTTTTCATACTTTGCATGTGTTTAATTATCATTATGTAATTTACATATAAAAAATAAAAATTAGGGATCACCGTCGAAATAAGAGAGAAAAATTGCAAAATGTTAATTTCTCTAGTTCAGTGATATCTTTGTTAAAATATTTTATCAAATTATCTCCCTTGAATAATTTCTGTGTTGTGTAAATCCAGCAACAGATTTAAAGCTCATAAGGTTTAGCTCACGTTTTTGTAATGAAAATGTTATAAAAATGAATAGGGATATAAATTGTAAATACATTTGAACTTTTTTTCATTTTAAATAATTATTTTGTTAAATTTCACAACGAATGAAACCTAAATGAACAATTATTAGACAAAAATGGCGGAATAATACCACTGAGACACCTTATGTTAAATGATGTGCCAGGTCATCCTACTATACAATAATATCACATTCCTAGCAAGAAAACTGATTATTCATGGATGTTAAGTTGAAAGTTTGTAACTGAAAATCCACAAGTTATTTGTACACTATTACGAGTTAGTTGACTAATAGCCGGCATGTAACATTATCTCAGCAATTTTTTTTTACGCCTGACTAGATCTAGCTTATGTCCGTTTCGCCATTCGGGATGAGCATTATCTATTCTAACATTGGGACAAATTTTGGCATATTAAATAAAAACCCAACTAATATTATTGTATAGGAAGGAAACTCTTATTTCTATGGGAACCAAAAAAAACAAGCAATTTTGATCATGTTGTTTATCAGCAACTTAAATGAAATGTTACAAGGATATTCTGAAATATTTATTATAATATTGGATAGCCGTAATATACTAGATCTTTTCTGATTGTAAAGTTAAATCCTATGTACAAAATGATTCCACTGATGACCCTGGAAATTACATCGGGTATCAATCTTTGTTGACTCTTTTTAACTAAATTGGCAATGGATTTGGAACAATTACAGTAGAACAGGTATGATTTCAAAAATAATTTTAAGGTTGTCTATTGATATTTTCTGCCATATGCAGAAACTTAATTTACAGCAAATTCGGTATTTTTTTATTTGTTATGTTACGAAAAACATGGATGTAGCGTGGTTCGACATTTAGAGAATAAGCGCTCAAACCGTTGCTAGGGACCGTCTTGAGTCTTGAACATACTGTGAGGATTGTTGAAGGCCTCATGGTGACTTCTAGATGAAGAACAACAATAAAAGTGTTTTTCCTTCACTTGGTTCTAGCATGTATTTGAAAGTACTTTTCTCATGTACATTTACTCCATATCCTATCATTGTTTATTATTCAAGGAAATTGATGAAATTTCATTTATTATAATTTTCATCCAAGTTTTAAAAAATGAAAGGTAGTATTTGGATCATCAGATTTTACTGTAATTTTAGTGTTTTAAAAAACTTAACAATCATCAATAGTCAGAAAAAAATATTTTCATGACTTCTGCTGTTTGGTCTTTTTCAATTAGATTATATCTTTACATTTCCAGTCTGTCTATATGTCTGCATTTTTATCAATAATTTACGCACTGTGCTCCAACTTTTAACAATTAATAAAAACTAAAGAAAAATTGAAAGCTTTTGACCTTTTTTATTACTTGGTGTGACAAAACTTTGATAACGTAAAACTGTATATACAAAGCAGATTTTTTTTATATCATTTCCATGTTTACGTTTAGTTTTGCTTCTTTCTCAAATCGATGGTCTTCTTAAATCTTGAAATTCTGCAATAAAATAATCCACTATAAACAAACATATGTATGCATCGATAGGAACAGTAGTAAAAATATAGAACATGATATGAGTATCTTTCTCTCCCAAAGGTCTGTCCTTAGCTGATTTTGGCTTTGCTATTTAGGTCATATTGGTTATTTGTTCTTTGTCATCCTTTACATATTTCGGTAAATGGATTTTGAAATGTTTTGATTTTATCTGCACCGAAGAGACATGCGCATATGCAGAAACTAAATTTACAGTGACTTCTGTATTTGGTTACTTAGAAGCAATATCTTACAATCACCAATCATTCTTTTTGAATAGACAAAGGTGGTAGTATTTGAAAAAAAAACTGTAATTTTCTGCAAAAAAAAACTATTTAAAGCTATCGTGAATCCGTCTACAAAGATAAATCTAAACTGTAAGTAGTAACGATATTTTTGCAGAAGAGTTATGCTTAAATTAAACTATTTCTATAAATTGAGCTTGTAAATATCCTAGGGGAAAAGTCTACTAGCAAAGGTATCGACCCAGTGGTGACAAAAACTGAATACCATTACAATAAAGATCGTACCTTTTAGAAAAAAAATAGTTGTCATAAAACTTAAATTTAGATGGAAAACACATTTGTTCAGTTTGGTGAGTGAGTCTTGCGGCAAAATATTGACATTCAAATATCTAAAAATGTGTGCATCTTCTTGCTTTTTTATTTTTCATATTTTTAAGACACATATGTTTTTCAAGGTCTTACCAAAGACAAGCAAACATAATTGGCTTTTTCTTACTTAAGTGATGCGTTTCCATTGTATTTTCCTATGTATGTATTTATATACCCTAGATTAAATCTACAAGGAGGTATCACCCGGTTACCGAGACCTTTATAGCCAGGGTGGCTGAGCGGTCTACGGCGCTGGACGGAGTGCAGGCTGTGTTGCCATAGATGTGACAACAGCAATTGCTCAACTCCCACAGAGGAAACTACCATACATTTTCTAATACAAATTTGAAGATCTAACAATTTTGGGCTGATCTTGAGCCACATATATACACAATTTATCAATCACAGTATAATGTCTCACGACGATATCCATTGGACGGGTATAGTATGTAGATATGAAAAGGAAAGGAAATAGGTAAATAGTAAAGAGTTGTCACATACTTCAGACGACTTTATATGTGTGTCTAAAGTGATACACAACAACATCAAAATAAAGTTATTATAGAAAAATTCAGGCAATAAAAGACCTAAATTTATCAAATGACGCATATAATATTGCGCTAGACCTACTAGCTGTTTCAGCGACTCTCAAGTTCTTATAATTGATCTTAAAAAATTAGGTAAATACTTTGACTGTCAAAGATTTTTAACCCGGACACAAGATTACAATATAAACACAAAGATTGTCAAAAATGTTTTTGTACCTGACAACCGAACATACTGTAACAAGATTGATAGATTGAGTACTGACTGACACCGGGAAATCTGAGAAATGGGTAGGGGCAGGAAATTAGCCCCACTAAACATATTATGTACAAAAACCACTAATTTGATAAATAAGAAGTAAATAAACAAATACTGTGGAAATGAATACTAAAATGAACGGAATAAAAACAAATTTCTACGATTTTTTAATAATACCATCCGGATATAATCACATAACTCTTTGATCCAGAAGCTCCGCTCGTGATCAATGATGGTCACCTTTGATCTTGCAAAATCTTCAAAAGAATGCCCAGGTAATTTGAAATGTTGACTGATAGGCAGGAATGGCTTTTTGGTAAGGTCACTCCGGTGCCCATTCATTCTTCTGTTGAACGGATGGACACTTTCACCCACGTACTGTAGACCACAGTCTTGACAGCCATACGACATTAAGTGCCTTACAATTTACATGTCAGAACACCTTGTATACCTTACCTGTTTTTT